>BMAO01039443.1:0-64954 GCA_019973975.1 Trichonephila clavata
TCTGAAAGACTACCGCCGTATAAAACGATTAAGAGGTCCAATGAGTGTGTGTCAGTGGATTGAAAAATATGATTTCCAAATTTGAAGAAACAGGAGAATATTGGGTATTATTCCAGGCGCAAGATGGTGACGTCCCGTAAAACCTGACAGGACCCCGGGTAGCAATTGCGGTACTATTGCTGGTAGCAATTGCGGTACTATTGCTGGTAGCAATTGCGGTACTATTGCTGGTAGCAATTGCGGTACTATTGCTGGTAGCAATTGCGGTACTATTGCTGGTAGCAATTGCGGTACTATTGCTACCCGTATTCTCGTAGTAGCAACAGCGGCGCAACAAATTAATGACGCTTTTGCTTCTTAGAATGTCATTATGCTCGGTCTATCAGTTTTGGAAGTTCTATATGCCACCGGTGAGCTTCGAAATACGATACAGCGCCATCTATCGGGTAAAATTGGCGATTTTTTTTTTTTTTTTTTTTTTTTTTTGCATATGATACGCGCATGTTCTGAAACGTGTAGATACCAAATTTCACTGGAATATTCAAAGTGGGGTTTTTCTTCCAGAATCCCTTGAAAACTTGCAGTTTAATTATGGCCGCCCTGTGGTTTAGTTATCCAATATACTGAATAATTCACAACCAAACCTACAAACTTTTAAGGTGTGTATAGGATACAGAGACAATGCGGAATCACACAGGAAATGCACGGTTGCAAATGCTTCAGTTCCGAGCTATGGCGCAAAGAAAGTGAAAGAGCAACACATTAATGGGACAGAAAACAGATTGCACTACAACAAGTTCTTGAATTACGACCAGATGTCGGCTGGCAGGCAGACAGCGACGCTGCATGGAGTCCCTGACGTTCTCGAAGATTCCTCCATGCAGTCTTGAGGTAGATGACGCTGAACGCTAGGTTTCTTGAACATCAATCCTACTTCAAATCGTCATTTGCGCTAAGTTTCCCGAGATAGAATGAACTCGCATTCAAATGAAAAACTGGTCGACATGCTGATCATGTTTGGAGTTGCGGATTGTAATGGGCAAGCAACTCAGCTGTTGTACGAAGGACTTTTCTAGAATAAGTGTGTTCTACATCACACGACTTTGCAAATTGGAAAAAAGTGACGCGAGTCTGGTTGTGGTCTCATGAAGAGTTTGATGTATGAGACTCCCAATCCTTTTGTTGATGATGGCATCGCTCAAATATGTGTCGGGAGGATACGTGACATGCCTGGAATCTTCGAGAAAGTAAGGAACTCCTTGCAGAACCACTGTCAGGCCTGCAGACGACTTCTGGTCGAATCCCCCTGTATAGCAATGCGTATTCAGTACAGTAATGAGGAAAATACGTAGTCATGTATATAAAGTGCTGTAATGGCGTTTTTGCAGTACATTGTGTTTGTCAAGTTAGTTATTTAAAATATAAAATTTTAGGATAAGTTGTTTTTCCCATGAAAAAAAGGGGCCTCGGTAGACTAGGTGTTATCATGAACTTGTGGCCAGCGTGTAAAGAGGGCACATGCGCGTTAAATCTGTTGAGCTCAAAGTCTTCATGTGGTCGTGGGGAGAGGATCCCAGCTCGGGTGTCGTTCTCATCACTTGACCGAGACTTAAAATTAAGGAGGTCTTCAACTGCAGAAATTTGAAAAAATCGATTTTTTGTTTCTTATTGTCAAAGCTTAAACATTTAAGAATATGCACTTAGGAAGATTTTTCAAAATTATAATTATTTTTGGACACAGGGTATTTTAGTGGCTCTGGCATATAAACCTGCTAGTCAGAACTAATCGAACAATAGACGTATACCTGCGATCGTGTTCCCTCGTAAAACTATTCGTACTCTATATATATTTTAAAATACAATAACCGCCAAAGTCACATATATACTTTGAAATTATTTTTATATGTAGTGCACAATTAGAGCCAGTTTCTGCCAGTTTAATTCTAACTTACAAGCAATGTGAAAGCTCCTGTTCTGAGTGTGGTATAAATTTAAAATATTTTGAGTGTTAACTTGAATTTTTGCAAATAAAATGGACAGGAAAGGGATGCTCAGAAATACGAGCTTCTGACTCTTCAGAGGAGACCAGAACTGCTCTTTGGAAAAAAACTTGGGAAAATGCGTTTTTTGTAGGTCCATTTAGACGGTTATAAAATTTTTACTCCCTCAACCCTGTAAAACAAGTCATTTGATGAAGATAAATTAATTCAACATAGGATAAAAATCGCATAAATGTGACATAAATAATGGAAATTGGATATCATTCATTTAACATTGATAATATGAAAGTAGTTAATAAAAGTAGTAAAAGTAGTTAAATTGATCTTGTCATAAAAAAATAAGAAATTTATTAATACTTTTAATGAATACTGAATCAAATTTAGTGTTTGATTAATTTGAATAAGTGCTTGTAATGTAGATTTATGTAACATTAACATTAAATCTGAAAGCAATATGTAATTAATTTTTTTCAAAATTTCATCAAACATTGAATTTGTGTGCTTCAAATCTCTTTATTATGTATACGAAAAATAATTTTTCATATAGTAGTTTTTTTGTTTTTTTTTTTTGCTGTAATTTTTTTAGGTTTACGATGGAACCTTGTTAAAGTTTAATTAATTTAAAATATTTAATTTATATAAACATTTCCGTAATTTTTTGACACTTATTTTCTTGTTATGTATTTATAAACCTTGTGTTTCATTACTTATCTCAAGCACATTTTAATCAAGAAATTTCTCTCGAGTTTAGTAATTAAGGGGGAGGGATGATCCGTTCTTTTTAACTATATGTTGTCAAACATTACAATTTTAAAATGAGAGATTTATTCTAAAGGAGTTTTTGAATTAAGATAATTTTTCTCTTGGGAGAAATCTTGGAAACTGGAATATATCTCGGTCGATTGAAAGATAGATTTTTTTTTCTTGCTAGTGAAAGAAAAAAACTACTAAAATCCTACTATCTTTCTCAGCTTCCAATAAAGCTTTCTTCTTCCTGGCTTCTCATTAATTTTAAGTTTGCGTGACGCACACGTGCAGTTTGGTTCCTTCATCAATCAATGCCTATCCGTGGGAATAAAAAGACAGAATTTCACTGCTTCTCACGGATTTAAGTGATAGCATTGGTCTCTTCGGGAAAATGCCTCAAAAAGCTGCTTCAATCATGGCGAATCTTATTCAATTACAAATATCTTCGTAGTAGCTTAAAATTTGTCAAATTTCGAAACTTTTATTTCTATGGAAATGGAAATGGTAACGAGCATTTGAGTATTTAATAAAAGTTTTGGTGAGAGGTACAATAACACTAATACTATATATTAATAAAATGTAGGTAATTTTAGAATCAGCGTTGAAAAGTAAAAATTTATTTGTAAGCAACCGTATCTAAATGGGTAGTATTATATAAGTTCTTGCCTAGTAGTATCTTATTGCAAACGATTTTTTTTAATAAGTGAATATTTTTTTAAGGAATAATGAATGTATATAATACTTCCATCTCGAAACTCAACGTTAGACAGGCAGAGTAAACACTTCGACCATTTAATAATCATTTAAGTACTATAAACACATTTTCTGTTTTATTTTTAACTCCTTAAGTGCCGCGAGCGTGTATACACGTCCTGCTGAGTTGGTGCCTTTAGTACCCCAGACGTGTGTACTCAGGGCCGACTCTAGCAGTTTTGTCACCCCGGACAAAAATAGAAAATGCTGCCTCTCTCTCCTACCTCACGCCACCTCTCTTGTTCACTTGAAAAATTCGGGTGAAAAATGGCGGAATAACAATATATATATATATATATATATATATATATATTATTTTAAGTCAAATAGAAAAGAATTCGAAATTAAGGACATAATTATATTATTTCAAACGATTAAAGTAGTGTAAGAGAAGAAATCGCCCATTTCAAAGTGTCAATTTCATCTAAAGAGTCTACTGATGGTGGGGATCACAAACGTTCGTTTTAACTGAAAGTAACTGCAATCGAGACTAAAATAAAACATCTGCTGTGATTCTCTATCTACAAAAAACTCTTATGCTTCTGTCTCCCTTTTGGATAGCTGACAATGGACGTCGTATGGGTGAAAGGAATGTCCGTTGTGACCATACTCCGGGATGGGGAGAAAGTTACTAGGGAAAGATATGTAAAACTGACATTAATTATACAGAGCTAAAAAGTAAGGAAGTAAGATATGTTAAATGAAATACCAAATTCACACCCAATAATATTTCAGAAAATATATCAAATTTTTTGTAACATATATATTTTTAAAATTCTATCCAAATGCCACCCTTAGAATTTGCAACCTCGGGAAGGCGTCCGGTTTTCCAGCCCTAGAGCTGTCCCTGTGTATACTCGTCCTTCCAAAAGAGAACTTTTCGTATTGTGCTACTCTGTTTAAGACTAGTCCCATGGCTTTGGAATACAATAACATGACATTGACAGTGCTTCGGAAGAATTTAGTTATTTCGGAGAAGAGGTGGGGAAGGAATTTGAAAGGGTATATATTCCAGGAACGATGAAATTCATAGCTAAGCAGTTTTTCTTGTTTTTTTTTCGCTTGAGTATGCTCTTTTCTGTTCTTCCTTTGCTGTCATTTTCATTTCCAGTTGTAATAGGAGATTTTAATTTTTTGTACGAATACATTGAATGTGATACTGGCTTATGTGTTCAACCATTTTTCAGGCGGATAAGTTATAATTTAATTTTTATTATATTGTTGACTCTAGAGATTAAATTTTTTGTTTTCATTTTATTATTTTATCCTTTTTTTTTTCTTTTCTGTTTTAAAATGAAAGCAAACAATTTTTAGAAGGAAAAAGATGCCCTTTTCTTTCCCCCATTAAATCACGTAACAACTTGCGCCTGTGAGATAAATGGTGGCACTAGGGGGGGGGGGAATTTCGTTACTTTTCCTCAGCAGTTTAGGGCTAAATTGATTGCCTAACTTGTGCTACACATTTAAGATTAAAATTTTTGAAATGAAGTGCTTTTTAAAAAAAAATGGCAATAATTGTTATGAATAAAAAAGAAGCAAATGTATTGCATCAGTTTGGAATCTTAATTAAAAGGGCATTTTTTTAAATAAATTACCTAAGGTTATATGTAATATATTCCCTTTTTTTTTTTTTTTTCTTATTTTGAAGAGTTAAATTTGGATGACATTATTTTCTCGAATTGACTCAAATTACAATAATTTTAACAAACCAGGAAAGTTTTTTGCCCCATTTGTTACTGCGATTAGTAGCACGTTTATGTAACATGCTGTAAGTGAAATAATCACTGTGAAATTGGTGGTCACAGAAAAAAGATGTGATAGAAAGCGTCAGTTTTCCACATTTTCAAAAATGGGTAAGTCATCACTTAACCAAGTGATCTCAAGCGTCCTCCCGTTGGCGTGGGGTGGTTGTTAGGAAAGGAGAGTGCCAGCTCTGGTGTCGTCCTAGTCACTTGACCATGTTTCAAAATTATGAGGTCTGTCGCCCAAAGCCTTCGTGTAGCTGAACAGTGAGATGTTAATATTCACGCACTTAACCAAGTGATACAGATTTTTTTTTTTTAATTTTCTCAAAAATGGTATGATAAAAATAAAATGATAAAAAAAATTCTCAATTTAAAAAAAAAAAAAGTTCATACGTATAAAGTAGTAAAATTTGTTACGAATGCAATGTTTTTTACAATAAAACTAAAATCTTGTTTAAATATTTTGGGTACGTTGAAGGGGGCACACACAAATATTAAGGATATTTTTCTCTGCTGCACTTTTTGTAATAAAAATTAAAAAACGGACAAATTTTGATTTCCTTCCTGAAAAAATTGATTAAACCATGGCAAAAAACCAATAAATGTAGTCCCTTTAACAATAAAAATCTTAGTTTCATAACAAACTTTTAGAAATAACATACATTTTTTTTAATTTAATTAATATCACTTGCATTACTGTCTGCATTGTTCAACAATAAAATCTGAACGTCATAAAATAAATAAGAACTATTTATAGTTTGGAGAAACTGATATTCACCAAATGCTCACTTATCATAAAATTTTATAAATAGAAATAATAAATTCAGCTCTGGATTAAAGTGGAAAAATATTTAAATTTGATTACATACGCTCAAATTGATTGGTATCCCATCGTTCTAGATTTACATAATAGACTATTTTCGATAATACGCTACCAATATAAATGAAAAAAGGAATTTTTTAGACAGTTAAGTTAAACTTATGTTTTTCTTGGATGAGAAAAACAAAATACTTCTCTTTATTTATGACAGAAAAATCTTCTGCACGTAATATTGTTAGAAAATTTTATGCGTTTTAGATTGAATGAAAAGCAGTCTACCGTTTATAAAAATATTTAAAGCAAAAAATGTTGAGGAGATTATTTATTGGGATTTATATTTCGGTGGAGGAATCCGTGAAACACTGGTGAAAACAATTAAAGGGAGGGATGGGTGTTTTTTTAAAAAAGAACAAAATAATTAACGTATATACACAATTAATGCATCAGATGATAGCTGATCCCTTTGTGGACACCTCTGCCACGCAGCGGCCTGTGACGTCGTGAGGCAGTGGAGCTGTGATCAAGTTTGTGTAGATGTACCTCACTTGCTCACTTAAGTTGTAGCTTAAAACGTTTTGAAACCACGTTGCTTAGCACAATGCTTGTCTTTTGAATTTCATTGTCTACTTATGGAGAGGGACTATTTCTATATGGGGAGTCTTTATCATGCAGACGATTTCACAAGAGTTAGATGGCTCAGGAGCTCTAGGACAGTTAAATAACTCTAGGGGCTCTAAGATAGTTATCTGACTCTAGGACAGTTAAATGACTCTAGGGACTCTAGGACAGTTAAATGACTCTAGGGGCTCTAGGATAGTTCAATGACTCTAGGGGCTCTAGGATAGTTCAATGACTCTAGGGGCTCTAGGATAGTTCAATGTAGCTCTAGTTCAATGACTCTAGGGCTCTAGGATAGTTCAATGACTCTAGGGGCTCTAGGATAGTTCAATGACTCTAGGGGCTCTAGGATAGTTCAATGACTCTAGGGGCTCTAGGATGGATGACTCTAGGGGCTCTAGGATAGTTGGATGACTCTAGGGGGACCATCACAGGCTACCTGCTGAAAAGACCTAGGGCTTTTGAGAAATGTGTGGTTCACCTTTTAGAAACAGCTCCCTGAGACAGGAACAGTGGTTCTCCGACCTGATCAAGGACACAAAAGCGCAACAACACTGACTCAAAACCGTTATTTGAGACTTCTAGCCAAAAGAGATACGTTCCTGACAGCGATATGACCGTCTCGCAACTTGTATAATGCAACAAAAACATCAATTTTATGGATAACAGTAGTCCAGGAATTTAATCCCTTTCACTGTGGACCCCAAAAGATAGTCTAACGTATTGCTAAGAACTCCTGTCTTGGACACACACACTTACAGATGTATAAGTTTATTAAAAAAATCAATATATATGTATATATATACCTTATGAACTTCTATTAATGGATAATATAGAAAGTTCCTTATATTCGTCTTCTATTATGTCTTTAGGGCACATTATCAAATTATATTTAACATTTTGACCATCACAATTACTCTGATCTATATATAAATAATAATCTTCCATTCCATCTAGATTGTTAGACATAATACATTTTTTAAATGACTTTTCACTTACGCCAGGTATAATTTAATATCACGCTTTTATTATCCACTCACACGCACTACATCTGGACTTCAAAAGAAAAGAGCATTGTAGACGAATATTTCAGGTTTCTTCATACCCAGGATATATGGTATGAGGTATGGTTTTTTGAGGCTGTAGTAGCCTAGTGGTTACAGTTACGAATTTGTGGCCACAGTACAGCGAGTTCGTGTCCTGGTGACATTAAAGACTCACCGGGTAAAAAGGACCAATGCACGTTAAATCTGACGAGGCTCAATGTTCTGTCGTGCAGTAGTTAAGAAAAGGTGGTACCAGATGAGGTGTTGTCCTCCGCTTTTGACCGAGATTTAAAATCAGTCCTTTGCCTACAGCCCTCGTCATGCCTTATAGTGTAACATAAACCAAACTCTGATTCACTAGAGATCGTTTATCTCTTGATGCATTTTACTAATTAAGGCACGTTATTCAATTAAAAATAGAACATTTTTGAAAATTTTCGATTTTATAATAATTTACGAAAACTTACTTTAACTACAGGCTATAAAATTCGAACTCTTAGATTTGCTTCCTTCAGAGTAAAATTATACATTATCATTGTAAAGATTAATCATTTTCAACATCACTCAAACACAACGACCCCTTCCCCGCGTCATTCTTCACCCACCTTCCCCGAGACACGTGATCTGATCCACTTCTTAGCAAATTCCAACTTTCCTCCGAGCCTCTAAATACCACCCTCTATCTTTTCCAAAGAGAAGAGCTTCGATTAAAAGTTCCCCCTTTTGTGAAAAATGGCCTCTGCACGCGAGTGTGTAACTAACTCTCGGAAGCCACCGGCAGTCGAGTGAAAAGGAGGGTCCAGGAAAGCAGGAAGCGACCCTGCTAACAAGGACTGAACAGGAACACACATCAAAGATCGTCTGCAACGAATCTGCGTAATTATGGTAATGAGAGCTCCGTTGGAACAAATCGAAATCTGATATCTTCATCATATTTTTGTCTAGGAGGCACGCAAATCGTTCCATGAATAAAATGTAAACGTCCCGTCCTATTAGGGGTGTCTCAGGCATTCCAGAATTCCAGTTTGTTATATCACCCCCCCCCCTTCTTACTTCCGTCACTTATTCAGATGATGTCCACACACTCGAAGGTGTCTGCACCGTAAATGGAAATTTCATCGACGATTTTGAGTTCCTTTCCACCCCTGTTCTGCTCCGAAATCCCCTCTCGAAAAACTGTGGGAGGGGGAGAGGTATGCAATTTAGCATAATGTCCGTTTACGGATGGTAGGTATAACGGAAAAGTTTATATTCTGGAGGATCTCTCTCTTTTTTTTGCAGCAGGATTCCACCTCAGAAATGAAAGTTTTTCGTATTTTAAAAAATAAACAATAATGCTAAGAAAATGTCTTCCCAAAGGTATCTGCACCAATTTCTTTTTTATCCTGTAGAGTTCATCAACATTTATGAGCATTCGTTCCAACTTAATTTGTAAAAATAGTTGTATTTAGATCGGCAATACTACAATTTAGTATTATCTTTCTTATTATTTCTCTTTTTTTTTTATATATAAAGAAGTTTTTCGTGATGCTGTAATAAAATTTTGACTTAGTTAAGATTTTCTACAAAAGATGGTGCCAGGATATTTTCCGAAAGAAATTTATTCTTCGCCACAAATACTTTAGAACAATATTTTTCAGGAAAATTACTTTTACAATTTGAGCAATGAATGTGAACAGTTGTATAATTTGTACAATAAGGGTGGGTTCACCGTTAGGCAAACAGGAGTTCCCTACCCCTAGTATCAATAATAAAACGTTCACATCATGAACTACTTTTATACCTATTAAAATATCGCTAACCTTAAAAAAATTTTAAATGCTATGTATAAATTTATCTAAAGATTCAGAGAAACATATAAGGCAAAGTCGCGAGAAGATGCATAGGAACTATGAATTGTTTAAAACTATAGTCTGAACTCAATCCTTCTTTGAAACTTAATTCTTTTTCTGTTTCGAGAATGAGATATTTTTTAACTGTGCTATATCCTTTTAAAACTCTTAACGTCCTATTTTTATTAATATAATGTTTTATCGCACCAATTTAGCACATAGTTTCGGTTGATATACTGAACCGAATGAATTAACCAAAATTTGGAAAGATTGTTTACTTAATACTTTTTATAACATGTTTGGCACACATTCTGAAACAGGTTTCAAAAATTTCTAGCATTCATATTTATATTAAAATTTGGAGAGCGAATAGGAATAAATATTATTAAAAACTTCAATCATAAACTTGAAATAACTGGACTATATATGTTGGCATTAAAAGAGTAGAAATATTCCCAGATCTATAAAAAGTAATATTTTTTCATAACAAATTTATTATAAGTAATACTGCACAGACAGGAGCTTCTTCCGTTTCCCTTTTTGTGCGTTATATTTACTTGTTTAGGTGACCAAGACTAAGTTCGTAACCATGATTTTGCTAAAGCGTGTAAATGAATAATTTATTTAATTTTTAACACCCTTTTATAAGCTTCACTTGTATGTAACGAAAGCTTTGAACTCAATTCTTACCCACTTTAAAAGCTCAGATTAATTCGAAATTTTTCTCACTTATCGAGGACCGATGACAATACAATAATTTAATAATTTCGTTTCATTGTCTTGATCAGGATCATCAGGATTAACGATTTCCCATTTGCAGATCCCCTCCCTCATCTGGTGACTAATTTCAGATCCTAATTTCAGATTTGGCGACTAAAAGATTAAGTTACAACTTGTTCGATTAGCTATAAAAAAGTGTTTTCTTTTAGTTTTTTTTAACCATAATTTATAATTTTCATTGTCACTTTAGTTAAAATATACATATAAAATTTCTTACTGAATATTATTACAATAAAAAAGTTATTTAAATGCATTTCTTCAGCAAAAAATGAAGAAAGAATGAGATATTTTCAAAATAATAATCTTTCATTAAAAATGTGTCTATAATAATAATATTTTGCATGTAAATAGCTAGGACTTTTGTTCAAGGCTAGAAATAGGATTTTTGAAAAATTCATATTTTTTTCAGAGTTACGATGAATTTAAATAATAACTGTTACATATACATAAATTCCTCCCAACTTTCAGATATATTAAAGTATGAAAATTGTATATCTCAAAAATCGTACTTGAGGCTCTGTGCAGATGTCAGTTATATAGGTAAAATATTATAAAAACATTTTCCATAAAATGTTTTGAAGCTGAAACACATTTTTTGTCGAAATATTGTATTTAAATTTTTATTGTAATAATGTTTTTAAAACAATTTTATGTGTATATTCTAATACATCACACTAAATATCAAAAAAAAAAATGTTCCTTTATATGCTGTTGCCATTTTAATTTTTCTTTTTTAAATCAAAAAATTACATAAAATAAATTGTTTATTTTACTCATCTCTTATCCCGATATGAAAGAAAATTTGAAAAAAAAAATAAAATAAAAGTAATTTGTTTGCCTCAAAAGATAGGCTACTGATATATTTGTATTTTAATATTGATTTGTTGTTATTGTTTTGTGAGGGCTGAAAAAGTCTAATATGCAACAAAATTGAAAAGATTTCTAGAGTGGGAAAAGAAATTTGTGATATAAGAAAAAAAACATGTGTACCTATAGACACATCTAGGCACAATATCCATGTAGAGAATTTAAAACCTCATCTGAAAAAGCATCTTAAATATTATTTATCATAGTAAATAAGCTTTATACAAGTCGATTTAAATCAGGAAACTCAATTTTTTTTCCTTATATAAGAATAAACAAATGAAGAAGAAAATGTCGTATTTTAGGGAGTATTAAATTTTTTAAAGTAGAAAATGAAAATCTTTTATTGCAATTCAAAATTGTTTTGACTTCGGAAATATGCATTAAAAATATCCAAAATCTTCGTGTAGCCAATATATTCGAATTGTTTTTAAGAGGGTTTTTTTAAATATGAAAACAAAAGGTTCTAAAGAAAATAATGGCGTGAAAGATAACAATCACAATTATTTTTGTTATGTTTCCTTTTCACGATCGTTAGCTTTTACATGAAAAGCTATTTTTTTTATTAATGAAAATAAAATAATGTTCTGACTTCCTTCAAATATTGCGTAGTCGAAAAGGAAGAATAAGATTATTATTTATTTTAATTTGGTGCGTATTATTTTTTATACTGAATCTCAGATTATTTAGTCTTATGATGTAAAAGACACATCTTCTCGTAAAGGTCAGACGTTTATAGAAAAATTTGTCTGTTTTTATTTGGAAATGTATAACGTTTTAGTTCTAAAAAATATAAATTAATCTCTTCCACAGTAAGTAATATTTCTTAATCTATTTAGAATTGCTTTCTATTCTCTTTAAGAACAAATCTACACATTTTCCTCATAAATAAAGTTTTGTGAAGATAAAGAAATCTTTTTTTTTTTGTTAATTTTTACTTTGATTCGTATTTTCGAAGACTCGTATATTATTTTATTGTTTAAAGAAAGCTAAGTTTTATAAAAATTAGTTTTTTTTTCAATTTATCTCAAAGCTTGAATTAAAAAATAATTTATATATTTTTATTTTATGAGTCGCGTCCTATACAAATCGTTAAGTATAACATACTAAATTTTCTTAATTATATTTCATAGTTTCTTAGTCCCTTTTTTATTGTAATTAAAAACAATATTCAAATCAATGCGTATGGATTTTAATATTGAACATAAGATAAAAGTTTTGTTTTAACACATGTTAGGTAAAAATATAATGTCAGACGTTTTTTACAGGAAAAATATTAAACAACTATTACTATTATTAAGCAAAAATGCCTTGGCATAAGAAATTATATCTTATAACCTTTTATATAAAAGTTATCTTCTATAATTCGTGCTTCAAACACTCGAGCTAGCAGCAAAAATATTTCGACACTAACATTTTACGATATAAAATGTTTTCTATAGTATTGAAAAGAATATGTTTGAAGAAAGGAATGGAGTAAGAAGAAAGTAAACTCTGGACTATTATTAGGTAGCTATTTCAAAATAAAATTTTCAAAAAGCTGGAGAAGATCGGAAAAAGGAGGAAGAAAATTCAAAAGCTAAACATATCTTATCTGAAAGCATTCTAAATTATTTCTTAAATTGGCTGCTGAAGCTTTAGAGGAAGATTGAAAGTAGCTTTATTTCGAAAATACGTTTACTTTGAAACTTTGTGAACAAACAAAATTTCTCTTTTTTCTGTTTGTTTAAAAAAACCATTATTAAAAATAAAATAGCATTATATAGCAATATAATAGCTCGCATTGTATATTTTAAAACTAAGAATTATTTAATTTATGCACTTAGTTTTCATTTAATAGCTAATATTTTTCTGCATTATCAAGGTAACCACGTGCGATGAGATTTTGAATCATCTTTTTTACTTAGTTTTTTTAATGATGAGAAAATGTGAATTGCTTTAAGTATATGAAATATCGAACGAAAAATAAACAAGATAGAGTTAAATAATAGTACAAAGTTAATATATATAAATACAAAAACAAGTAATATAAAAAATTATTTCAATTCCTACTTTGAATGGATGAATAGAAAGTATTTTATTTACGATTGAAAATTTGAACGGTATATAGAACGAGAGTGAACTAATAGTAGGAATTGTGAAAAAGGAGCATTATTTGTCTGCATTGTTGTAACAATAGCTAGTTTGACTGAAAATCTGGTTTTCGACGCAAACTTCTGTCATTGTTTTAGTGGCCGTGGTAGCCAAGTGGTCTAGGCATCGGATCGTGGCTAGCTTGTCATGAGTTCGATCCCAGTACCACTGAAGACCCGCCGTGTAGGGAGTGATGCACGTTAAATCTGTCGAGAGCTCAAACGTTCTCTAGTTGGTGTGGTGTGGTAGTTAGGAGAGGGAGGTGCCAGCTCAGGTGTCGTCCGCGTCACTTGACCATGGTTCAAAATGACGCGGACCGTTCCCAAAAGCCTTCGTGTAGCTGAACAGTGGACGTTAATATTCACTCACTGTCGTTGTTTTAACAGTTACATTGTTACAACAATTGAGACGAATCTAAGTTGGCGTCGAAAACCGGTAGTTAGTTTAATTAATTAACCGGTAATTAATGAATTAATATTTGAAAAAACTGTATTAACATAAAGTGTCATCCACTACAAGTTTAAAAATTTTATTTGAGTTTGATAGGATGAATAGAAAGTATTTTATTAACGATTGAAAATTTGAACAAAATAAATATATATATAAATATTTATTGAGAGGGTAAGGTAATTGTAGGAATTTTAAAAAAATCGTCACAGATGAGGAACAGAAATTAGAAATTTTAATCCCGTAAGAAGAAAAATATGTAAAGAATTAAAAGTGTTTGGAATTAATTAGCTAAATATAAAATCAATTAAATATAAAATGAACATTAAAAAAAATAATTAAATCATGGCATTTATTTATTCTTAAACGTAATTATTTGTTCATAGTAGCGTTTTACTAAAGCTTCTCATCTATACTTATAAAGGTGGTCGCGATAACGAAGTCCTCATGTTCCTGAACTGGTATATGGTGAGTTCAAGTCGTGGGGTCACTGAAAACTCACCACTTAATACTTATTCAAGCTAAATCTGTCGAGGCTCAAACTTTTCACAATGACGTGGTGTAGAAATTTGAATATTGGGGTGCTAGTTCAGAAGTCCCGTACACTGGTCAATTGACCGAGAGTCAAAATTAAAAAGCCCGTCACCAATAGCTCTTGTTAAAAAAAATCAAATAAAACTTAACTCAAAAATTTATTTACTATGTTGTATTATAGATAAGGTTTTATTTCAAAACATCTTTTCATCACCCTATTCTGATTAATAAAGTTTAAACTTGTAAACGTTTTTAAGGCTCATTATCTTAGTTAAATACCAGAAAAATAAGCTTTAATTTTAAAAAAAAATGTTTTAAAGCTAGAAAATCTCAAATTTTTGTTCTCATAAAAAAGAAATATTAAGCTACATTGTAGTATATTCAGTAAAATATTTTATGGAAAAAATATAGTAAAATATTATGTAAAAGTTGTATTAAAAAATAATTTTATAAAATAAATAATTGATTATGAGACTAATTATAATAAAAAAAGAGAGAAATAATTTTCGTCAAAAATCTACATTATTATTTAAGGAATTAACTTATGTAGCGGAATAAAGAACTAAATACTATCCAAAAACTTTTCTTACACATATCTGTAATATATTTATCTTATTAATAATAGTCACTGACTTATGGCTGGCGTGTCGAGAGTTCATGCCCTAGTGCCACTGAAGACCCGCCGTGTAGAGCGTTTGATGTAAATTAAATCTACCACAACCCAACGTCCTCCCTTTTGTGGGACGTGTAAGTTCAGAGCGAGGAGTGCTAGCTCAAGTGTCGTCCTCGTCACTTGACAGTGGTCCAGAATTACGAGGTCAGCCCTCGTACTGTTCTATAAATACGACGTTAAGAAACAGTCACTCACTCAACAGATATAATTGAATTATCTCAGTCAAAGAACATAGAACTTATGTGTTGATACCACAGTTTCAAATTATTTAAATTTTAATGCTAACAAATCGTTTGTAATTGATATACAAACCATTAAACACCGAAATTTATAATTTACATACTCAATTCAAAATAATTTACTCATCACTATAACATAGTACTTGCTATTCTTTTAATAAAATTCCTTAAAGCAATGCTTCTCAAATATTCAATATTTCCAACCCAATTTTCATCACGTGCCCTTTCCATGCAATAACAATGTATTGAATTGAATGATAATATACTTTGACACTAAAGCTGAAATACGACTTTAATTATAAACCGTACAAATTATCAAGATAAGGATTTAATTTTGTATATAATATTATATATGTGACAAGTCATGGAGTCCCTGATAATCATTAAACTTTTTAACTTAGTATTGTTTATATATCAAATACATTTTGTTGCAACATGTATAAGTGTATTATATCAGTGTAAATGTATTATTTATTTTTTCAGTTCCTACTATTAGCTCACTCTCTCCCTATATATAGAGATATAGATATAGATATAAATCTTGTTCATATTTTCAATCGTTAATAAAATACTTTCTATTCATCCAATCAAGCTCAAATAATTTTTTTAACTTGTAGTGGAAGACACTTGATGTTATAGCAGATTTTTTAAATATTAATTCATTAATTACCAGTTAATTAATTAAATTAACTACAGGTTTTCGACGCCAACTTAGATTCGTCTCCATTGTTGTAACAATGCAACTGTTAAAACAATGGCAAAAGTTGACGTCGAAAACCGGTTTTTCAGCCAAACTGGGTGTGCATTTTTAGAACAATGTAGACAAATCATGCTCTTTTTTTCAATTCCTAGTATTAGTTCACTCTTTCTCCCTTATATATATACATATATATATATATATCATCGTTCCTAAGTTTGCTGTAGTACTCCTGCGGCTAATAATTTTTACTATCTTGACTAGTTATCTTAGGATTATAACTATATTTTATATATATACAAGGGGTGATCAAATGAAAAGGTACGAAACGACATAAAAATGAAACAGTTAAATATTTGCATATTCCGCCAAGGGAGAATGTTGCGAGACATCTCGGGATGCCATTGGAGACTCTGACTGGGATCGGATCATGCTCGGGTGCCCGCATGCGCAGGAGACAGCAAAGGCTCTTATAAAAAGCGGCGTCCAAATGATGCGAGCACAGAATTACTCGAGCACAGAAAAAGCATTAACTCCGATGTGTACTGTGAGACACTCCGACGCCTACGCAGGTCCATCAAGAACAAAAGACCGGGACTGCTCACGGAGGGTGTGGTTCTGCTCCATGATAACGCGCGTCCACACGTCTCCAGAGTCACACAAATGGAACTGGACAAGTTCCAATGGGAGACGTTGGACCATCCGTCCTACAGTCCGGACATGTCACCCTGCGATTTCCATGTGTTTGGTCCACTGAAGAAACACCTGAAAGGAAAGCGCTTCAACTCGGACGACGTACTCAAGGACACTGTGAAGGACTGGGTCTCGTCACAGCCACAGGAATTCTGGGAACAAGGAATCCTGCGGCTTGTTCATCAGTGGGATCGTTGTGCTCAGGCCTATGGTGTATATTTTGAATAAAGTCTATATTTGTACCCACCGTGTCGTTTCGTACCTTTTCATTTGATCACCCCTTGTATATATATCATGGTTCCTAAGGCCAGGAGTTAGCTGTAGTGCTACTGCGGCTAATATTTTTTACTATCTTGACTAGTTATCTTAGGAGGATTATAACTATATTTTATATATATATATATATATATCGTTTAAATTTTCAGTCGTTAATACAATATTTTCTGTTCATCCATTCAGAGTAGAAATTGTCTTAAAAATTATTTTATATTATGTCATTATGTCAGAATTATTTTGTTTTGCTTCCTTTAAGTAAATTATTTTTTATTATAAAAGTTATTTTCAACTTTTCGATATGATCGTTCTGCCCCCTCCCCCTTGGGGGACGTGCCCCACAGTTTGCGAAACGCTGCCTTAAAATACAAATGAATAATTACACAACATTCTCTACAACCAGTGAATGCATTATTTTAAACCTTTTTCCAACAAGATTAAAATACCTCACACTCGTTACAAAATTTCAAAATTTAAATCAAGGCAGAAAAGGACGTGCATTTTCATTCCCGCACATTACCACTTCTGAACGAATCCCTACAGTTGATCAACCCCCATTGACACAGTGTCGAATGTACTACGCAAAAGGGCGATTATTCAACTGGAAGGCTTTGAAACACTTTTCTGTAACCCAAAGAGTAGCTAAACTATTCATGTATGCATTAGCAGATATTGCTTTGAAAATGTTGCTGCTTCGGGATACAATCGCTGGCATTTATCCTCGATATCTAATAAAGCGTGCTTTTCAGTGCCTGATCCTTTTTGCATGTATTTAGTTACAAGAGAAGACTCTTGGAGATAGTTTTCTAATCTGCACACTCGTGACTGTGGATATCTATTGAGGGGTGTTTCGAACGCGCTGCCCGAGGGCGGTAGCAAATTACCGAATCGTCTGCAATGTGTATACATAAGCCCTATTGGATTAGGTAGGGAAGGTTCCAGGAGTGAGACGGAAGAACTCAACGTAATCAACGTTCTCTCGGGGCCATTGTTAAGGGTAAAATCGGAAACAAGAAAACTCAGAGTGATAAATAAGGACAGAGCGACAGGGGTTTACGTCATGTGCAGTGTTGTTGGCTGTTTGAGATTTTTGAGTAAATGGGGAAATTAAGATTACAGGTGCAAGTATTTCATGCAATTTTTTTTAATTAATTGAAACGTTGCATCGAAAGGTATTGTTGAGCGTTCAGCCTATTTAATAAAATTAAAAGTACACAACTATTTTCTGATACCTTCCAGTTCGTTCTGAAGCATTAATTTGTTTTCTTAAATGATTTAAAAATACGTAACAGAGAATATTAATATTTTACATCATAAAAAACTGTCTGCGAACAAATATAGACTTAAATTCATTATAAATTTCTTACTGTTCTGTTTAAATATAAAATGGATATTTTGAGGTATGTTAAAATATATTTGTGGGAAATAATTTTTTAAAAAATACTAGAAGGGTGAGGGGGTACTTCCGTGGACCAACCCCAGTTATATAAATTATAAATTTGTTGTTTTTATCCTGGGATACATATGAAATACGAGTAGAAGAACAGAAACATACAATACAAACAGAAGGATATAGATTTTTTTTATTACAAACGATGGTCCCAGCATAGGACAGAAGGGGTGCGTTGCTTTACATTCGAGACAGGAGTCCATTTCAGGCAAAAGTCCCGAAGAAGGTACATCCATGCTTTATTCGGGATTCGAATCCGAGCCCACTCGATTACAAGCAGAGTGTCATAACCACCATCCTAAGTAGGCTGGAATAAATTTGTTCATACTCGTTTCTGTAATTGTAAAACTAATTTATGTTTTTTGTAGTTCTGATACAAACTTCTTTAATTTTCAGATACGCATGTATGATGTAACGCTGTGTTAATCTTTGAGCTTGAAGTAGTTGATTGAAATGAAAATTGCACCCTTATTGCCAATTTGTAAACATGATATTGAACGGGACTTAATGCTTTTTTTATTATTGTACTCGTGTGTGTATGAGATAAATAAATTTATTACATTATAACGAAAAAGTGTTTTATATATAGAAAGAAAAGAATAGATTTCTCATTTTTCTTATTAGAAAAATTCGTGATAAGCATTCTCATAAACATTCTGACAGAAAGCAATTTTTTTGCCGTGTTAAAAATTTTAAACTTTATTATTTTAATGGAAGGAACACACACATAAGTTCATAATGCATACACACAATGGTATTCAGAATTCTTTAGAAATTCTTGCATATTCTTTCTTTAATACAGACATGTACACAGCTCAAATATATCTCTGATATCATCTAAAATTTTTAATGAAAACAGTTTATAGTGGCACATTAGCCATGTGGTTAGGATCACGAGCTCGTGGGAGATGTGTCATAAGTTCGAGCTCTATTATCATTGAAGAACTCCACCCAACCCCACTGCATTGAGGCTGATGCACGTTCAATATGTCAAAGCTCCTAAGTCCTCCAATCGGGGTGATATGGTAATTTTGAGAGAGGTTGACAGCTCAGGTGTCGTTCTCGCCCCTTGAATGTTCAAAATTACTAGGTCCTTCACAAATATACCTCGTGTTGCCATATAGTGCTACGTAATAAGACATGCCCTCACTAAAATCATTTTATATAGCATTATCTGGTTTTACTGCTAAGCAAATGCTTGAAAAATTTAATTTTATAAAAATAAAAAAAAATTAGAAATGGTAAAACTGTGTATCGTATACCTCCTGAACTTTTCATTATTTTATATTTGAGCATTTTATCATATTTTGTGCTTGAAAATACTTGCAACCACCTGAAACTATCAAATTTCTTCGCTCTCAAATTCTTCTCCCACTCAGTATTTTTGGAATACTTTCATAAGTAATCAGCTTTTAAATAGAATCTCTCCCCCCCCCCTTCTCTCTCTAAAAAGAAATGTTTTAAGTTATTTGCCTTTCATTTATTGAGTTAGCAGAATAGTATGCTGAATGATTAATTATAAGATAATCTTTATACACAAGACGTTAGTTATCATTCTTAATATCTAATTATGAATTTTCTTTCCATTCTGATAAAAAGACAACTTTTAAATATTTGCATCCCAATTTTCTTGAAATTTATATGGATTATAAAAAGCCAAATACCTATGTTCCCTATTTTAGAATATTTTAGATTTGTTTCAATATTTTCTTATGATTTATCGAAAATTATATTTTTTTCCAGCATGCATCTTAGTGGAAAAATCCAAAATCGATAAATATTTTGTGATATGTTTCCTTCTTTTTAAAACAAATGAAAATAAATTATCCTCATAATGAATGTCGTGATAAATCTTCAACATTAACATAAAAAGTAAACTTGTTTTATTTTTGCTTCGGGTATCAAGTTACTACAATTGATTTTGTAAACACATGCGCACACATACACATGGATGCTTACTGAATAATTCTGTACTTGCAAAAAGTTGAATATCAGAACTACGGACTTAACTGTTGGAAAAAGAACATTATTTCTGCTCTCCAGATTTTATTCACGCTAAATGGAAATAACTTTCAAAATATTAAAGCTTGGAGTAAATGATAATTTCATAATTTTGCCAAACTCCCGCGAAACAAACACATTTTTGTAAATAAAGGCAACACCGCGTCCATTTTTATTACTAAAGCGCGTGGCAATATTCCCGGGTAAATACAGAAAATCCCCTTTTAAAACGAGAAAACACATAATCGTCTCTTTCCCCGTGTCATTTTTAACACAAAAAAAAGCTCTAATTTTCACGGTTTCGCAATTTTCGCAAATCCAGCTCCAGCCAAATGTACGCGGCGTCGAGTACAAAATAAGTGCTGTTTTGCTGTGAAAGTAAGGTTTATATAATCCTCTTAGAAGCTGAAATGTCGTTTGCCACCGCTCTCATAACTAAACCGATGTGCCACTTTTCCACTGCGGGAAAGCAAAGTGTAAAGGCTGAGGCTCACACTATTAACAGAGCAAGTGACTTTCATATCGTAAAACGGGAATCTTTTGCTATCATCAGTAAAATGCTGAAGGGCATTAATTATATCTTGCTCATATTGGATATTTCATACTATAGCGTTGTCGTTTTATGTTCTAAATATCCCTGGATGTTATTTTTTTATTTATTATTATTTTTCCCTTTCGGTTTTGTTATTTTATTCCTGCCGGCTTGCTTTGGTGAAAATGGATTTCAAGCAGAGTCGGTACACTTATTACAATTCTCTTTTTGCAATTCTTATTACCTATTTTTCAAGTTTGTTGTTTTCTTAAGCGAAAAAAAGTTTCCAGTTAAGTGAAAAATATTTCCGGTCTACTTATTGCATTTGGAAAAACCGCGTTATTTATATATTTACAGACGTTCATGTTACGTTGTATCTAAAGTATTATACTGAAAACTATTTTACACGATGTATATTAAAATGTTAAAAGAAAAAGTTGAGCATAAACATGAAATATTTTTAAAAAATAAATTTTTTTAAATGTTTTTAATTTAAAATATAGTGTGCATACTAGTTTGTCAATTAAAGGATTAAAAGCATTTTTTTTCTAAATTATAGTATAAAATACTTGTTACGACTCATGTGTATCTCTAGGTGGTGCTATTAAGATTATTTTGTGTAAATTATGTTTACCCGGATAGAGAATGTACAAAAAAATTAAAGGAGCTTGTATGGACCATTCACTTTGTGTTAGTGATATTTTTATCTTTATTATCTACTAAAACCATGATAATTGTTAGGACACATGTGAATCACTAGATAGCGCTATTAGGATTATTCAATGTGAATTATGTTTACTCTTGAAGTATATAAAAACAAAACAAAAAAGGAAGGCTGTATGGGACATAAACGATGTGTTAGCGATATTTTTATATTTAGTATGGAATGAAGAGGTCAACAACAATATTTATAGAAATTTAAATTATTTTTAATACTAAGTACGATACTTTTACTAATGTATATATTCAGTACAGATATGTTCGCAATTTTTAATAAATTAATCCGCACTAATCCCTTATATAACATTACAAAATTTGAAGTTTTCACCTCTATCGTGTGATCAGTAGCACACGCACAATTTTTTTAGTAATTGTTATACAGTTTTATTAAGATATATTTAAAGCTTTTCTTTAACTCATTGAGATAGAATATACCAATTGGAACATTTACAAGTGTTTGCAAAGGAGCACCATTTTTTTATTAACTAATATTTTTTTCACTCATTCACACTGCCAATAACACCTGCAGAGAGATTCGATTATTAAAAATAAATTCAGTTAATAGAATATCTTTTTTTTTAAAAAAAGCTTTTATTAAAGAACACGTGTGCTAAAAAAAAAGTTTTTTAACAAAGAAGATTTATAAAATTTCCCGAAAGTGTAAGCGCGTTTCTTATTTTCCATTTTAATCAAAACAGGTTTAAACCTCTTTTCAATTGCTCCATGCCTCTTTGACTAAGAGAATTCTTTGCAGAAAGAATATTTCCAGAGAAACAGCTTCTATTGGAAGAAACTATCTTTTTTTTCTTTTTTTCCCCCGCGCTTTCTCTCTTCTGGCGAGGTAGAAGGTATTCGAAGTTTTACGTACGTATGAAATAAATTCCGGCTATTAAATTGACATTGTGTTCTTTCAAGAAACTAGATGTCCATTCCTTTCCGATAGTTCCACTTCAGGGAAAGTATAAAACGTTGCCATCGGGAGTTTACTGAATTTTTGAGTGGTAAAATCGGAAAATTCTAGCTTTTACTGCTGTGTAGAATTTATATTTAGATCCTTCGACTATGAAGTAATAGAAAAGAAAGAAAAAAATATTTTTCAACCTCCTTTTGATAACCAGGAGGATAAAACTTTAATTTAATGTTACTGGCCCTTTCTTCCTTGAAACGCACTGATCTTTAAGGCCGTAAAAAAAGGGGATTTTCTTATATTTCGTTCAAAAATTTTTCTCTACGAGCCTTCATTTTCTCAGTAGCAGCAGTAGAAGCAAAAACGCTTCGTCCTCCAATTTAATTTTATTTTTTACCTTTCTCTCTCTATTTTTTTTTATATCTATGCTTTTAGATATAAGTTGAGCTTCGAGCAGAAACTCGCCAAATTCTTGGATGAAAATTTTTGTCGGGTGTTTTTACTGGAGGAATATACTGGTACTATCTAATTTAATTTGATTCAAGAATTTTTGCAATTTAATCCGCGAACACTTTCACGTTTTTTTTTCCTTCCCTTCGTTTAACTTTGAAAGTCTTGTTATTTCAAAAATTGGAAAGAGAAATAAAAAAAAAGTGGTTTGAAGTTCTAACTACATAAATACGGGCATTATAATCCGATTTTACATATGGAATATGTTATTTAAAAAAACTTCGTGTGCAGTTCTTAAAATATTCATATATAATAGAGAGCAGATTAAAAAAATGCATTTCTTTTATTACGAAATACTTTGCAGAAAGGAAATCTAAGGGATTTATATTACTTCATTTTAAACTGAAGCTCACATTCGGAAAATAGCATTTTCTCATTTAATTGGATGTAGAAATATTTCATTTACAACTTTAATAAGGCTTGTTTGGCATGGAGGATTATTCCTTTTTAGTTACACATCTTCAGAGATTTAACTATTTATTCTATCGCAATTGGCAACTCCTTTATATATTTTTTAAAAAAACGCAGTTTAAAAATAGCATAGCTGATTTTTGAATAAATTATGTTCGAATTTTATATATTTTATTATTTAATTGATTTCATCATTCAAATATCTCTATCTTTTTTTGAAATTTAATTTCCACGTTTATTGCTTAAATTCGTTTTTATTAAATTAGTAAATTGAGATAAATAATGATTACTATAAATTCAATGCCCTTAATTTAAAGTATACACAGAAATATTTGACTTCTTAAAAGTTGAAAGCTCCCCAATTTTATCCTGATATTTTGAATTTAAAATTATAGATATACTTTTATCGATATCGTTTAAAATAATGGAAAAATATGTACTGAAAGAGATGGATGAAAATTTTAATTAAATTTTATTTAGCGCACAATCTCATTTGTTTCTCTAAAATACAAAACCATTTGTTGTTACGCAGCGATTCGGAAACAATATATAAGCATTAGTACTGGTTAAAGGGATAATATTTGAAAAAATACGATAAAATAATACTAGTTAAAATATTCTGCTCCACGTAATGACTTCGCCAACTCATTGAATATATGTGTAATAGTTCACATTTTGCTCTAAAGAATGTTTTATCTACTTGTATATCGCCAGTCGTGAATTTGTGACAAGTTGAAATAATGAAATACATTCATTATAACAGCAAATTTGATGACACTAGTCTTTCACATTTGTACATGAACTCTTGTTTCAATCTCTTGTTTCTCCTTAAAATATGTTCATTTATTACATCAGTTGAAAATTCATATACCTATGCCTAAATACCAGATGCTTACATGTGGACATATAGAAAAAAATATGATTTCAAATTTATATATAATACTGACGGTAAAAAAATTCCCAACACCAAAGAAGATGTTAGGTAAACGAAATTCGGTAGGCGTCTTTATAAATCTGAAAGATTACATCGATTCAAATTTTGCCCTCTAGGCTTAAGTGTGGTGCTAGTAGCACCACTCAGAACTTACAAATCATTTTTGCTTTACATGCGTGCTGTAAAGTTCGTAAACGTCATTCGTCTATGAAATTTTATGTATTAAGCTGATGAGAGCCAAGAATGCCTTTTAGGGGACGGAGAAGCTTTTTATCGGCAGCTTGCCTAGTTTGAACGTGTCGTGTAATAGGGCTACGAGAAGGTGGATGTTCTTTCCGTGATATTGCAGAAATACTTGGCCGGAATGTATCCACTCTGCATGATTGTTGGTAGCAACGGTACTGTGGCACAAGAAGCCCGGGTTCCGGGTGGCCACGCGATACTAATTAAAGGGAATACCGACGAATTCCGCGTACGGCTTTGGCGCATCAAGAAATTTGAACTGTAGTTGGTACTATAGTGACACAACGAACTATTAGAAATTGGTTACGCCAAGGAAAGCTCTGAGCCAGGTATTCTGTAGCGTGCATTACACTGACTCCAAGACATTGCCATTTGTGATGGCCGTGGTAGACAAGTGGTCAAGGTATCGGATCATGGCAGGCATGTCAGGAGTTCGAGCCCAGAACCACGAAAAGACCTTCCATGTAGGGGAGCGATGCACGTTAAATCTGTCGAGAGCTCAAACGTCCTTCCGTTGGTGTGGTGTGGTAGTTAGGAGAGGGAAGTGCCAGCTCAGGTGTCGTCCTTGTCACTTGACCATGGTTCAAAACAACGAGGTGCGTCACCAAAAGCCCTCGTGTAACTGAAAAGTGTGACATTAATATTCACTCACTCACTGCCATTTGCGACGCCAGTGGTGTGAAGCCAGAGCTCATTGGAGGATCGAGTGGAGATTTGTTGTGCTCTTTGATGATGGCAGATTCTGTCTTAGTTGCCAGTAATGTCCATGTGTTAGTCAGACGGAGGCCAGGGGAACGCCTGCAACCAAACTGAATGCTGCCTAGACACACTGAACCTACACCAGAAGTCATGGTCTGGGGGGGGGGGCAATTTGCTATGACAGCAAGAGCAATCTCTTGGTTATCCCAAACGCACTGACTACAAATTTGTACGTCAGTCTGGTAATTCAACATATAGTACTGCCACTCATTAACAGTATTCAATGGAGAGTTTTCAAACAGGATAACGCTTGCCCTCACCCCCCTGTTGTAACGCAACGTGCTCTATAAAATTTTGGCACTTATCATGGCCTGGGAGATCACGATATGGATAAAAAGGTTGTGCAACACTGGCATATAGCATAAATATTGTCAAATACTCGTGCAAACATAACCCGCAGCAAATAAATATCACAAAATCTCACAAACCCAGGCATAAACTAACTCGACTGCCTGCAACCGTTCAACAAAATGAGTCGGTAGGGCTACGCCAAGACATGGACGATGGTCATCACATTGTACTGCAGTCTTGCCAGTTAGCATGTAATGTTCGAAATTCCTAATTTTCCAGAGAATATCTGTACAGGAAAACATTTGACTTTTAAAGTTATTCAAATCGTGGTCTTAAGACTGAGTAGAGAAGGTGACAAGACCCCCATCGAGGCCAAGGCCCAGTTGGCCCATGCCTTAAGACGTCCCCTGATTACATAGATAATTGATTTCTTGCTGTTATCGCGTGTTTAGCAAACAGCGACATCTGCACCACACTAAACACTTTCTTAAAAGTATCTTTCCCGCTTCTTCATTTAGCAGGTGTTTCAATTTTTTTGTTGTTGCTAACATTACAAAAAAGTGTTACTTTATTTGTACCTTATCTTGAAGCACATACCAGATACTATAACATTTAATTAAACGTCAAAGTAAAAATCATTTAGCTAAACTTTGAGTAAACAAAAAAGAACACATTCTTTCATTCCCGATAAAAACTTTCTTCGCCGAGGGAAATTGCTTCAAACTATAATTACAGGCTGTAATCCCATTTTTGGGGAGATTCCCAGTTATGGTTATGCGATTAACATCCACTCGCCGAAGGAATAGGCAAAGATACACAGCGGGTAATCCGGCAAAGATAAGTGCGAAAAACCCAAAAACGACAGCAGCAAAAAAAAGAAGGCAGTTTTCCCCGCTGGAAGACTTAAGGGCCCGGATAGGCAAAAGAAGTAAAAAACAGCTTCGTTATTTTTTACGATCCAAACTGTTGATCCGGGAGGCCATTTGGGGAACGACTTTCTTCCTGCTTTATGTCATGGGTTAATCCCTAAGACGGCCGTTGCCGGACTCAGCGAGGGAAGGGGTCCGGGTGGGGCATTAAATGAGGAGAGCTGTTACTCAGGATTTAGTTTTATATTTCTTTGACGTTGGTAACTTATTTTCAGATCAGCGCCCTGTTTACGTACTTAGAAGGTTGGCTAGAAAGTACATATCCAATGGCAGTTTTCTAAGTGTTGTTTCTTTATTTAATTATTTAATAGTTTGTTAATAAGTTTGATTAAATATAACATTCAAAAATTGATACTTAAAACTAACGAGATGGTTTAACACTTTCATCGCGAGGGACGAGGTAACTCATTTTCCAGGATCCACAAATAAATCATTACAGTGATAATTGTTATTGATTTTAATTGATTATTATTTTTCAAACTAAAATAAACAAGTTTTAAAGGAATTTGTGCTATATTTCAATTTTAGCGCTGTGGAGAGCGGCGTAATGGCGTGCCATTACGACGATGAAAGTGTTGAAGAATAATGACTTATGTAATACAATTACAGAATAATTTAAATGAGTTGATATTCGATTAAATATGCATGATATTATGATTCCTGTCATTCCAGAATGTCTTAATAATGGACTAGTTTTATCGATGGAGACGTTCTAGTTTAAGATTAAAATTATCTTAGAATGATAATTTAATCTTTTGACGGCAATTGAATTCCTATTTGCGATGGATGAGTGATTATATTTTGGACTCGTGAACCATTCAAAAACCTGAAATATGCGTTGGAGACTTCTAATAAAATTAACCTTTTCAATATCTTTAACAAGCTTTTATAAGCTTCACTTGTATGTAACGGAATGTTTGAACTCAATTTTTACCTACTTAAAAAGGTCAAATTTTGCTCACTTGTCCAGGACCGATGACAATACAATAATTTAATAATTTTGTTCCATCGTCCTGATCAGGAGCATCATGATTAACGATTTCCCATTTTCAGATCCCATCTCGCAACTGGCTGCTAATTTCAGATCCCATTTCAAGATTTGACGACTAAAAGATTAAGTTAAACTTAGTTCGATTAACTGTAAAAGGGTGTTTCTTTGTTTGTAAAAACTAAATTTTTTTATTCTGTTATTAAACGTGAGAGCGCATAATTGAACTTAAAAGAATACCTATTTCAATTAAGAGACATCTACAGAGCAGTTGTGGTTTCTTAAGGTGAATTAACGGGAAATATATACGAGGATGGTTTGAACAAATTCTCCGAATGAAATACAAAATAAAAACTTATCACATTCAAGCTATTTTTATTTTTCATTACAGTCTTTCTTTACACTTTTGCATGGCGTCGATAGCCTAAGGATTAAGGTAGCCAATCCTTAAGGTAGCTTAAGGATTAGCCACTGAACACCCTCCGTGTGGAGGAATGCACTTAACGAACTTTAAATCTATCGTGGCTCCAAGTCCTCTGATTGCCTTGGTGTGGAATTCTGGAGTATACCAGCTAAGGATGTCTCCTTCTTTACTTAACTATGGTATAAAATTGAGGGGTCTGTGTTCAATAGCTCTTAATTTGCTTTGTAGTACGACGTTAGTAAAACCCCAGTAGTGTAACGTACAACACCGCAATCTCTGCATGACGGGGTCCTGACTGATGCCCGGTACGTATTTGGGCTTGGGGCCCGAACCCTGACCTTGCAGGGGGCCCAATTATCTGTTACACCCTGAATAAAATACTCACTTAAATGCTATACACTTCTGAATTGATTTCTGGGATGGTAACATGGCCGAACAATGCACATATTCTTTTCTATGCATTCCCGATTAAATTTAAAGTTTTTGAACCGCTTGAGATGAAAGAACTGCATCCCTAGTATGCTCTGAAAATCGACACGAAATTCATTTACTTACATACCTTTCTTTACAAAGTACTTAATTACGGCTTGATTCTCTGTTTCCTGCACATCCTCAACAGCTATATATACTACGCAGGAAAAACAACAAAGAGGAGTCCTCACCATAGTTCACTACCCGAAACATTGATAAGCGACATGTTTACTCATGAAGAATCACTAATAGAATTATATTTAGAACAAATTGCGTTCGCAGTGCCCTCTGTCGGTGATTTTTTAAACCATTATCGCACACATAAAAATAAATCTTTTCCCTAAAAGAGTATGAAACTGTCGATTACTTTGGAAATTAATTTTTCAATAACAAGTCATCTCGCCTATATTTAAATGATTTTTTTTATAATTAAGCAGTAACAAAAATAGAAATTGTTTTTATTTTGCTTGTAAAATAAATGGTTAGTATTACATATGAAAGAAGTAATATTCCGATAGAAATTGCATAAAAAAACTTATAGAAGTACATTAGTTCTCATTATTAAAGATGGCAAATCGGAAAACAGTAGTTAAACCCTAAGCAAAATTATTGTAATTGAACGTTTATATCATTGAATTTAATTCAACTCTTGCAAAAACTCGGAATTGAATTATACAACCACGAAATAATGTTAAAAAATACTTTTAAATATCTCAATTTTTATTTGGATCATTAAAGTACCTTCCAGCAAAAGAAAGGATCGTAGATAAGGAAAATCGTATTAAGTGTTCAAGCTATCCTCAGAGATAGCTTACTCTAATATGTGAATAGATAGTGTCCTCCAACAATATTCTGTAAAAAATATATATTTAGAAGCTGTATTTCAAACACCAATAACATCTACAATTTAAAAAAAGGAAAATTTTTAAGAAATTGTTATAAATAAATATAAGTATTTAAATAATCACAAATCTTCATTTGAACATTCACATTAACACTAATACTGGGTCGGGTGGAAGTACTTGGTTCTTTCAAACCTTTATCTCCTATCAAGAAACTCTAGATGACTTTAATACACCTTCAAATTGCCCCTTTAATAATTTATTTTTCTAAATTATTAATGCAGATATTGTAGACCAATAAAAGTTAAGAATTACATTTGTGTGATAAAAATTACATGTGTAGTGAGAGTTTAAAATATTGGATGAAAAAATTAAATCTACATGTTTGGGGTGAGTAGGGCGAGCCTAGCCAATCTAATTGCAGTATACGAGTGTGAGGTGAGAAATGATGCATTGGTGTCGAGAGAAGCTTTTGTGATTGGCTGGATACAATGGTCAGTTATTTTACATTAACGTTTGGAAGAGAAGCTCGACCAATCATTGAGTAGTTATGAGTTTGAGCAAGTCTAGCGGCAAAGCTATTGTAGAAAGTGAGAAAATAAGATTTTAAAGAGATAATTAAAGAGAAAATGAATTAAAATATTAAGAAATTTTAGAAATTAGATGAAACCAGGGCCAATTAAAATGGATTTGGACATTCTCAGTAATATCATACTTCAATGCATTAAAGTCTCCAGAAATGATTTCACTAAAGGACTTCCGTATTATTAAACACAATATCGAGTCCATATGCGTCTAACAAGAAACTTCATTAAAGTCCTCTTGCATCGTGCAGAAACCATTTGAATTCTCGTCTTTCCCCTAAAACGAAACTTTACCATTTAATCCTCCACTCCCCACCCCTAAAGTAAACACCCCTCACTCACCTGAATCCGACTCTAACCGTCCGCCTTCCAGAATATCTCATTTGAATGCAAATTTCCGCCCGGACCTAAGTGAAAGAGTCTTCTCTAATCAGTCCGGCCTACCCACAAATGATCATCCCGGTCACGAGTCCGGCAACTTAATCCGGCCCTCCACCTCAACAGAATTCGATATCCTGAGCCGGACTTTAGTGAGAGGAAAGGGGATAAGCGGGGTCAGTGAAAGGGGGGAGGATTAGCCTCCCTGGGGAGCTTCGGGTTTTCCAGAGTCCGATGGCACGTCCCGGGGGTCGTTCGTCACCATCAGCGTCTTTCCGTTGCCATGGTTACACTACCCCTTCCCCTCGTCAGTGCGTTTAGAGTCTGTAGGTAAGGAATATTTCTTCCGAGTTAGGCGCGTAATCCCTTCGTTGCCCACTTGGATAAGTCGGGTGTTAATTCTTCTATTTTTGGTCACCCAAAGCGTTTTAGACCACGTGATTAATTGCGATAGATGGAAAGTAGTAAGTTTTCTGCTGACAAGGGGAGAACTTAATAATAAAACTTATTCTGATAAGAGTGTAGTCTGGGATGCTGTTTAAAGCTGTGATATAATTTTCATCGTAAATTTGTTGAGATTTTAAACGTGTTTATTACAAATCGTTAAATTCGAAGCCTTGTAGCTGTCATTTGTAAGTAGAAATAATTATAAATAGGTTTAAAAAGCTACATCTGATGTAATTCTTTTTTTGCGAAGGAAATATTAGTAATAATGCTAAATATTTATGATGATATACATTCTGTTATATTTTACATTAAAAGTTCTTAAACTCTAGTTTTCATAAATCACATTTCTTTTGGTGTAAATGCAATATTATTATAATTTTATTTATTTTTTGTTTCTTTAACCACAATGAAATGTTTTGAAACGAGTAAGTTTCATACTTAATTCAACCCTTGAATACTTTTTGACTAGGCATTATTTGCTGTATTTGAATTCGAATTATAATAGGCAATTCATTTATTTCCTATTCTGTATTTCATATATATTTACTGTGTTTTGCATTCCTTCATTATCCCCTAAAACAGAAAAACATTTTCATTCAGAAATAATGCTTAAAATCATTAAGTTTCGTCAAAAAGAATTCTGACTTATTTTCTTGACATTAAAACGTAGAAAATTTGTTTTATATTATAATGTATAAATTCCTTCATTTTTTTTTTACGTGATACTTCATCTGCCCCACATTTTTATTTTGTGAGCCCCCTGTTAATCTTATGGAACTTCAACTTATCTTCTCAAATCTAGACTACTGTAGTATTCAAATGCAGTGGTAATCTTAACCATTGCATTTATTAAATAGAAAGAAAGTGCAACGAGAGAGAAAAGAATCAAAAATAAGAAGGTTTTCTGCGATTGCATTTTTACAGCAGTTCAATTAATGTCTTTCAAATATTAAGAATCTACAAACACGCAGATCAAGATATTTTTGAAAATTAAAACAAACCCAGAACCACAATTATTTACTTTTTCTGTTATGCACTTTATAGAATTTCAATTAATATAAAATAGAAAGCAGGAATATTCCAACACTGACTTCATGAATTCAGAAGGAATTGTAATTTGTTAGTGAAAAATAACTTGATATATTCTACAGGGGGATTATGATTCCACTTTCAAAATGCTGTAAAAAAAAGAACCACTGCTCAAAATGACTTCAAATTTGATCAGAATATACTTGAAGAACACGATATGACATAAGAAAAAATAATTAATTGGCGTTTTCATTGTTGGATTTGATGAGGTTTTCGGCCTTAGAACAATTAAAAACCAATTTTTCTCATCCAATGGAGTACGACCTTGTCGTGTTGGTTTGGATTTTCACTAACTGTGCCACAACAGTTGAACAACTTGGAAGTCTTTTTTTTTTCTTTTCAAAAAACTGAAACAATCATGTGCATTGAATAGTAAAGTTTTATGTGCAACTCATGCGGCCACGGTAGCTAAGTGGTCAAAGTATCGGATTCGTGGTTGGCGTGTCATGAGTTCGATCCCAGTACACTGAAGAACCGCCGTGTTATGCGCGTTAAATCTGTCGAGCGCGTTAAATCTGTCGAGAGCTCAAACGTCTTCCTGTTGATGTGGTGTGGTAGTTAGGAGAGAGGTGCCAGCTTAGGTGTCATTCTCGTTATTTGATCATGGTTCAAAATTACCAGGTCCGTCGCTAAAAGTCCTCGTGTAGCTGAACAGTGCGACGTTAATATTCACTCGCAACTCATCCCAAAGCCGTCGAAGCTCGATTCGAAAGTCCACTTGTAATCGAATCAACTTTCGTTATGCCGCTCACAGCGACACCTATTGATACACTCAGGAACTATTTTAATGCCATACCGTTTTTCTCCTCTTTTCAAGTATGTACAACTCAAATTTGAGGTCTTTCTGGCCCCGAGTTCTTTTTAGCGCGTTTTTCTCGTAGTGGAACAAAAGCGCTATTAGGACGCAAATTTTGTCTTCGTCTTCGTTCCATATATTGTCTTACCTTTTTCTCAGCCAATAAGCAACCAATTGACATCGGTTTTTCGGCATTGGGTCGCATTTGTGCCCTAGATAAGCCGAATCATATTTAAATTTTCCCATAGTTTTCCCGAATTTCCCTACAAATTTTCCTGAATTTCGCTGGTTTTGCTTTTTTATAGTGCTGATACAGATTTGTGTCATTATTTCTTTTCACCTCAATAGTAGTACATTTAGAGGAGTGGTACAGTACTACTTTCTGTTAGTAAAAAGTTCATTACTTGCATTAATGTAAAATACAACATGTGAAAAACGCGCTAAAATTACTTGGTCATGCCAATGATTGATATCTTGTTTTCTTATGCCATACCGTTTTTCCCCTCTTTTCAAGTATGTACAATTCAAATTTGAGGTCTTTCTGGGCCCTAGTTATTTTTTTACAACATTTTTAAAATGGAACATTAATTGTAATCAATTTGTATATAAAAATAAATGTGAAACATTGAAAAAATTTGTATTTTCATAAAAACAAAAATAGGAAGCATTTAAAAATGTTGTATTCTTTTTACGATAGTATATAATGTATAACAAGCAAAAAAATCCCCCTCCCCCCATACACACATTTGGAAAAATGATTACCAATTTCCTTTCTATTTTCTAAATAAAGGCACTGACATTCTTCGAAAATTAAATCACATAATGCACTTGAATGACTACATACTACATTTTAATAAATATGTAAATCCTTATATCATTGATTTTTTCATTAGTTCTAAAATAGGTCAAAACGAAATAAAAGAAAATATTTGAAAAAATCCAGCGACCTTACATTTAGATTTTCCCTTACCTATTCAGTCTTCCAAAATAAACCTTACGAATACTACGTCATGGTTTCAGCTCTGTAATGACGCATACTGTGCTATAGCTACAACGACACGCACTCGGCCTTTTCAAAAACACCCCTTTCCGTATCTCTGGAACTGTAATAAAGAATCACATATAGCTTCAAGGATTATTAGGTCCTTTGCAAACCTTTATTCCATCTAATCATTCTAGAAACGTTGATGCATTTCCAATAACTACGATTCAATATGTATTCTCCATAAACGAGAGAAAAATGTCGTACGTACACCGTAGGAGACTTCCACAATAAGATCGGAACACATTTAAAAGCAATATACAAAAAAATATATACCTCCTTTTTACTACTTTTTTTTCAGATGAGAAATTGAACGGCGTATAAATAATAATTTAGCAGGGGGAAGGAATGGGAATAAAAATGAAATACCACCACGGCGTATAAATTCGAATCGATCCCTTATAAATCACTTCAAACGGAATAAACTCTGGTAGGGGTGTACGTGTGTATAAATAAACAAATAAACTTCCTCTTTTGAAGCAGGAGAAAGAAATATCGCCGTCTACTTCCAAATGAATAGGAAGGGAAACTGAATGGAGAGAAATATCTGGGAATCCAATTCTCATCTACCAATAAATCTAAATGTGGTAGAGGGTTTGTCCTTTTGCGAGGGAAGGACTGGTTGATATATCGTCGGTAAGAATTCAGGCTCCATCGCTGGGTGGAACCAATCAACAGGTTCGTCCATTTCCATGATAGATGAGGCTGCTTCTAGAGTTGTATCCGAGATATCGTCTTCACGGGCGATTGATTCTTTTCATTCGACCACGCATCCATCAGAGTTGGGACTCTCCTCGGAGATTTTTATGGCAGATGTAATGAAAATAATCTCTTAAGGGATCCATTATGAGATCACAGAACACAAGATGTACGAATCAGGGATTTTTCTTGTTCTTCGTTTCCCTGTTGTAAATGGGCGTCAAAAGTGGAAGCTTAGATAAAAAGTGCCTACGTTCTCGTTCTTGAGAATGAGGGCGTATATCATTGCTTCTAGATTAATTGCTGGGCTGGTTATGTATTGTGTTTGTAACCTTTTGATATTCTTGTTTTCCACTTGTTCGCGTTGTGTTAATTTAATTAGAATAGAAACTTTTTTTCCATGAGTTAAAGCAAATTGGGAGGGGTAAAAAGAAATAAAGTTTTAAAAGATCTCGTTAAACATCAAATTGTGAGATTTAAAAGAACTGTAATGGTTGGTCTGTCCCAACCATCAGTGTCCGAGAATTAGAAGGAAGATTATAGCCAGGTGGCGTAACGTACACCCCCGCACCGCTGGGGGCAGGGTTCTAGGGGGCCCCAAGCCAGACTGTCGCCAAGTACCTAACCTTTGTAAAATTCAACATGAGGACCCAAAACCTGTTTTTGCAACGGGGCCCAAATGTTCTCTGTTACGACACTGATTATAGCCATTGTCAAGCAAACACAATTTATTTACAAATCTCAACAACCTAACAAGCTTGAACAACCCAAGATTAAGAAATGCACCTTAAAGTAATTCTGGAAGCAGGAGCGAGGAAGACGATATAAGTAAATTTAGTTATAAATTTAATAACTTACTTTAAAATGTCTTCGCCGTGCACATTCCAATCATTGAAGACACTTTCTAAGTTAAACTGCTTCAAACCAAAGCTAAGCCGATTTAATTATCTAATTGACAAATCGTCAGTCTTAAATATTAAGCAGATAATATACTGAAGACTTTCGTCTTGCTTTCTATTACGTTAATCCTCACTGCTGTCCTTTAGCTTTTAGCCTTTCTCTCTCATCGAACCCGAAAGTTAATGCTTAAATACACGACATAATTTACATAGACCAAGTTTTCTTCTTCGGGAGAAAGTTTTCAATTGAATAATATTTAAAGAAAGTATTTTCCCCAAGAGGATTATTAGGAGGTACGCGAATAGACCCGTTACAGAACAATATGTTGCGAATTAATAGATTCGCTGCCTCAGTCTCAAAAAATAACAAACGCATTCGAACGTATACCGAGTCAGTTTTTGTAGTAACTCTATTCTAAAAATTTTATATAATTTTTTTGCAAAAAAAATTAGTGCAACTTACAATGAATAACTAAACTTGTTGAATAATTTTGTGCTCTTGAGTTGTGTGTTTTAGGTATACACGATACAATGTTGCCATGTGATAAAATAAGATACTACTCATTGTATTTAATTGGCTCAAAAATTAGCACACCGCAAAATTAAGGCGATAAAATGCGGCACATATGTTGTCTAAAATAGTCCATTGTGTTCTGCTTGGAAAATCTCTTAACCCTATTTACGCCCATGAATCCTAGGATTGCAGTAACTGAATAGTCATTTTTGTGAATTTGTGGTCAATGATATTTATCTCAAGTCATAAGCTCCAGTCCTTGTGCCACAGAAGACCATCCGTATATAGAGGGGCTGATGCTCGTGCAATCTGTCGCGGCTCAAAGTACTCAAATGAGTACGAAATGAAAATTTGGAAAGTGGGATAATAGCTCATTTGGCCGTGGTCCGAAAACTAAGAAGTCTGCCGCCTTTAACCTTTATATTACTTAAAAAGTGCGACATCAATAAAACATTCGCAGATTTCAGAATTAAACTTTAGTGCCTTGCCACGGAGGCATAACGGATAATATTAAGACCCCGCCCCCCCCCTATAAAGTTAGGTTTTATCTTTTATGTTTTGCGAATTGGTTAAATGCGTACTTTGCGTCAGTCAGGATTTGGGCCCCCATAGAATCCTTCCCCCCCCCCTCCTGCGATGTGAAGGCTGCGGGGATGTACGTTAGGCTACTGTCTTCTCATCTGAAAAAATAACTGAGAAACTTAAATATAAAAACTACACTCATGTCCATAAATTAAGGATAATTCAGAATCACACAGAAATTGAACTCTAAAGTAAAAATTTCACCTGTAGAATTATCACACACATCTTGAAGAAGAATATGCAAATTGCAGGAGACCACCAGATGGCGCGGATAGTACGTCACAATGAGGAGAGTGTAAGAGAGGGGTATATAAGGAATAGTGGCAAAGAAGTAAAATTATTCACAAACTTTTTAAAAGCCTTTCAGTGCAATAAGCGCATAGTTATGGCACAAAGGAAGCATTTCGATGATTTTTTACGTGGTAGAATTATCGGACGACTGGAATGTGGACGTACCCAGCTGGAAGTATCCGAAGAACTTGGAATAGCCCAGAGTGTCATCTCCAGGCTTTGGCAACGATTCCAAGATGATGGTAACGTGAGTAGATGTTACAGCACAGGTCGCCCTCGAGTTACAACGCCGAATGAGGACCAGTATTTTGCAGTTACTACCAAAAGAAACAGACGGAGAGCACAGCATCAGACCTATCTCGTCAGCTCTCTTCAGCTACCGGTACGACAGTTTCAAGGCAGACCGTGTACAGACGCTTAGGGCACATTGGTCTATATGCTCGTAGACCTGTCAGATGTGTTCCCCTTACCGCAACTCACTGTCGCCTGCGATTAACCTGGAGTAGAGAGCATGCATTGTGGACACCGCAGCAGTGGTCTTGTGTGATGTTTTCCGACGAGTCCAGGTTTAGTTTGCAGTCTGATTCTCGCCGGACTTTCATATGGAGAGCACCAGGTACCCGTTACCACCAAGAGAACACCATTGAACGACACCGTTACGGTGGTGCAGGATGGCTCGTTTGGGGAGGAATTATTCTTGGTTCCAGAACTGACCTGCATGTTCAGAGTGTAACGATGACAGGCCCCATCTATCGGGATGTCATTCTGGAACAACATGTACGTTTGTTTCGGGGCGCCGTGGGTGCTGAATTTCTGTTTATGGATGACAACGCCCATCCTCACCGTGCAAACATTGTAGACGAATGCCTTCAATCGGAGGATATCCCCGTATGGATTGGCCAGCATACTCACCGGACTTGAATCCAATAGAGCATGTGTGGGATATGCTTGGCCGACGAATTGCAGCCCGTCAACCCCCTCCCACCTGTCTACCGGAACTTCGGAGGGCTTTGCTTGATGAGTGGTGTAATATTCCCCAAGATCAGATTGATAATTTGATACTCAGCATGCGTAGGCGTTGTAAGGCCTGTATTGCATCCGTATTAACCATCATAACCATGTTATACTGTTTTTTGTAAATAGGTTCTTTTTTGAAATTTGCTCCAGTGAGTAAAAATCGTAATTTTTATTAATTATGTCAAACATATAGCATCTTTTTTGCTCTTTACCTTTTGTTTAATAAATAGACTTTACAAATAAGTCAAATTTGTTTTGCTTCTGTCTCTTTCTTTGCCTGAACTTCAATATCCTTAATTTATGCACATGAGTGTACTAAATTGTATCACAATTCAATAAATTAAATATTTTTAAATTAAAAGTACCACAGTACACTTTACAAGCATTTCATAATCAAGAAAGCATTTATTGTCAAATAAATATTAAACGAGAAAATTCCAATCAAATTATATCACCAATGTTTCCTAGGGATTATTGTCACGGGCTTTAGCGAGGCGAGTCATGAATTCAAGCCTAGTACTACTGAAGACCTGACGGGTAGATTGACGGCCGTTAAATCTGCCAAGGATAAATGTCCTTCCATTGGCATGGTGAGGATGTTTGGATAGGGAGTGCTCAACGGTCATCCACGTCATTTGACCATGGTTCAAATTTATGAGGTCCTACGCCAATAGTGTCCACGGTAGCCAAGTGGTCAATGTATCGGATCATAGCAGGCATGTCATGAGTTCGAGCCCAATACCACTAAAGACCCGCCGTGTAGGGAAGCGATGCACGTTAAATCTGCCGAGAGCTCAAACGTCCTTCCATTGGTGTGGTAGCTTGGAGAGGGGGTGCCAGCTCAGGTGTCGTCCTCGTTACTTGACCATGGTTCAAAATGACGAGATCCTGTCGCCAAAAGCCCTCGTGTAGAGGAACAGTGCGACGTTAATATTCACTCACTCCATTCGAATGACTGTCTCCAATACTTTAGAAGCAATAATGAAAACGTTATTGCTTTTATTATAATAATATTATCAAGTTATTTAAAAATAAAATCTGATGATAAAACCTATTTCTTAAATATAACTACTGTCAAAATTATTTGAAATCATACAAAAAATTTAACAACAAATACTTTATCAATATATTTTTTTGTCCTGAAATTTTCTTAGAAACTTGTCTTTTTATTTCCTTGTCAGACTTAATATATATGTTCATAAATATAGCTATTGAGAGTTATTTATTTCTATAATCATCTCACACTAGCAAGTTAATCGAAGTAATGCAATATCTCGAGGAACAGGTATTTTCTTTAGTAGAGAGGGATTTTTTCCCCTCTATTTTGGCAATGAGCCAGAATCGTTCTAGTTCGAGAATCACATGTTGGATGAGGGGAAAAAATCAACTTGTTACTATACTTTTTATTGCATTAGTTAAAATGAAGGGTCTATTATTTTAAGATGTGTAATTTCCTAGAAGAATTATTTAGTCTATACAGGAAATATAGTTATTCCAATACAAAGACAAGCGGTACTTTTGTTTATCATTAAATTTTTCGGAATCGGAAACGGTATTTATTCTTTTTCCTCTATATTTTAAATTGGATATTTCTTTCTTTTCTGAAACTTCCTCATTTCTGTATACTCCATTGCACTTATTATGTGCAACAATGATTATATTTCTTAAAATATATATATATATATATAAGTCAAGCTACTATTTTTTTTCGGTGAATAAGGAAGACATGAAGACATACTATTTTAATAATTTACTGAACAAAGAAAATCATCTCATGTTTCATATATAAAGTTTTTCGTGATGCTGGCAGTAAATTTATTTTTGTCGCCAACATGGTCACCAAGTCACCAAATTTGGTCTCAACAATGATGCCAACTTGGCTATATCGCTAATATTTCGCCAAGAGAACTACGTAATACATATAAACTATAGTTTTACTATTTACTATTTGAGCAATAAGTATGAACAATTGTATAATTTGTACAATCAATTTTCGGACGGGGGTACCCCCGCCCCCCTCCTCTCTAGTTTACAACAATAGTTTGCATTATGTTTTATTTTGTCAAAACCATGCATTAAAAATCTTATTTTCATTTATTCTATTCAAGAGTTCACAATTTATACTTAAATATGCGTTTTAGGGCCGTGGGTAGCCTAGTGGTTGGAGCATCAGACTCCAGACCGGAGGGCCTGTGTTCGATGCCACTAAATACCACAGAGTATAGACGGAGTACGTGCTCGTTAAATCAGTGGGTCCGAAAGTCTTGTAGGCGGTCGCAGCGGAAACCACGAGTGCAGGGGGCTAAAGAATATTTCCCTCCCCTTCAGTTCCATGCCAAAATTGTGGAGATAGGTGGTGTCTCCATCTATCGTTAAGAAGTCCAACCTGTCTCACAGGCAATGGCAACTTTCATTCCTTCCCTGCGGGAAGGACACGACAACAGAAAATATGCGTAAAGAAATTATTTCTGATCAAATATAGCAATCAGTGAAATAATATATCATTCAGACGCTAAACATTGAGAAACATACAAATTGTTTTGTAAAGTTTTAAATCAATTTAAGTTTTCTTTTGTCTCTTGTGAGTATTTTCTTCGTTTAAAAAGAAAAACAATTTTAAAATTAATAAAATAAAATACTTTGTCATTTCTTAAATGTTACATTACATTTGAGCGGAGACGTAACTACTGCCGTATCAATGATACTGGGCCCCCAAGTTACAGGGGCCCCAATTATTGGAGGAAAGACTGTTAATATATTAAGGGACCCCAAAAAAGGGTGTGCAAGAAATTTTGATACGAGACCTCTCTGTGCTTGCTACGCCAGTGCATTTGAGCTACTGTAATTGGCTCCATTTAATATCATAGCATCTATAAATTAAAAATGGTTTATAGCTTTCAGTATATAAATATATTCAGTATATTTCTTAAATATTGAGAAATTCATTTATATTTAAGCCTTCCATATGCCGATTAAATCTACTTTGACAATTACGATCTGTGAATAGTCAAATGCCATCGTGTATAATAACTTATTTAAGTGCTAAAAATGAAAATACGTTTTCATATGAATTTCAGGGGCTTAGGTATTTCACATAATTCTTTATTTTAACTAAACCAATGTTTTTAAGCTAGAGGTTGCAGCCCCAAATGGGGTAGTGGTAGCCAAGTGGTCAAGGTATCGGATCATGGCTAGCGTGTCATGAGTTCGAGCCCCGTACCACTAAAGACCCACCGTATACAGGAGCGATGCACGTTAAATCTGTCGAGAGCTCAAACGTCCTTCCGTTGGTGTGGTGTGGTAGTTAGGAGAGGGAGTGCCATCTCAGGCGTCGTCCTCGTCATTTGACCATGGCTCAAAATTACGAGGCCCGTCGCCAACCCTCGTGTACCTGAACAGTGCGACGTTAATATTCACTCGCTCACGTAACCCTTAATGGGGTCACGTGACTTGTAGGTAGGTTCACCAAAAGTTTTAGATTTTTGATATATCTTTTTGCAGAAAACAACTAATTCCCAATTAATAGTAGAAACTATTTAATTGTTTATTTATAATTTTATTGGAGTAGGTCAATGGATAATTTAATTGCTTATTTAGAATATCTATCAAATCTTAAGAATATTTGGGAATTACTTTTCGTCCGGCTAAGTACTCATCATTCTCAGAATAAATAACATAATTAAATATAATCAAGCACATCCTTCCCATTATTACTTAAATCTTGCATTTACTCAGAAGTGACTCAAAATGACTCAAGTGACTCACTTAATAAACAGATTATTTTTTGTGTATAATTCACAGAGTAATTAATAGATTTTTATTTTTTTGTTAATTAAAATTCGATATCAGTGGTTCCTTAACTATAGACCGGGGGTCCCCAGCACCTATTTAAGGGCTCCACGAAGGTCTCTAATTAAATGATAAGACTTCCTTCTTTTAAAAATTCAAAGGCCTCTTGGAACAATTGAAAGATGTGTCATCCTAGACTAGATTTTATAATGTGCAACCCATTAAAAAATCCTTCTAGAACAAGTTTTTTGATTTAGAATATTAATTCAGCTGTTCTATTGTTATCGACTACATAGCCATTACTGCGACCAAATAGAAAAACATGCGTGGAGATAAAGAACTGAATTCATAGCTTTTCAATATAACGATTGTATTTAAATCACTCAGCCATGTGCTGAGAGTGAGAGAGGGGTGTTCAAAATCTTTAGGGACCGCGATGTCAGGCTGCTACATAAAAGAGTACCACGGAGATCGAAAGTTTAAAAACCACTGTTCTGTATCGTTCTATTCAAAGCAGCAATTTATTGCGCATGTGTATTACTGCAAAACAATAATATACTACAAATAAAACACAAACAGAAAATAAAATACATACAAAATAAACAATACAGAAGTACCCAATCGTTTGTAAATTTGCACAATCTTTATGGGGTCGCCCAGGATTTTCGCACAAAAAATGATGTCGCTATCAGGAAAAGTTTAAGAACCCCTAAACTCTAAACTATACTCACGCATCAAGATCCCCACTTGTTAGAGTAAGTAGTTTCGGTGCCGTCGCCAGACAGGAATATTTCTCATTCACTAACTACTCGAATCAAAACTTTTCTTCAGGGGGTTTGGGTGATGGAGAAGAGTTATAATTCCCACCCACCAATTAAAAACAACCTTCAACGGTGACCGTTTCTTCAGATCCGTCAACGGCTTCCAAGAGACCTTGATGCGACAAGGCAACGACAGGGCAGCGATTTTTCGAGTTCTATCTGAAGCCATAATCTGTACGCTCGATCGCTCCTTTTCTCGTCGATCTGTCGCCACATTTATCACACTATTCCCCAGCGTTCTTTTACAGTAATGAAAATAATCTATTACTGAATCGATTATGTGATCAGCGTCGCTTCTATCTGTCGGCGAAGGATCTCACCGATTCATCAATCCCTGAGATTCCAGATACGAAAACGATCCATTTGTTACGGAAGCACTTTTTTCTCTCTCTCTCTGTTGGCGATTAGAAAAGGTTCATATCAATGAATCAGGGGGAAGTCTCCATTGAAATGTCCGAATTAAGAAGAATCGCGTCGTGAGACACGTTTTCCTGTTTTAATGGAGTAGCAGGGTCTTGGAGAAGATTTCTTCTTTCGGTTCAAATTGATTTTGAATTATAAGTAAGTAGCGATAGACTCTATCTTATTTATTTTTATTTATAAAACTTTATCCTAATTATTATGAACCTATTTATCCTAATTTTTTAAAAGAAATCGTTGCATAAACGCGTTGATGATTTTACAAAGGCTTCTCAGTTTAATGGATGTTGGCGCAGTTTTCCAAGAAAATGCATTACTCGTTTTTTATGTCATTTTCACTATGCTTTATATATTATCTTTGCTGCTTAGTTAGCCTGTGTTGCTTTTTTTTTTAGTTTCGTGAAAAGGTTACAATTTAAGAGTTACTATCTCTGGGTTACTTTTTTAATTTTTTCCCCTCAGATTGAGGACCCGCTTATGTAATTATTTTTATACATTTTGACAGATTTTTCCTCTTATTATATTAAGCAGATTTTTTTTTCTTTACAAATTTAAAATTTCCTCGTATTTTATTAATAAATGTATTAAACAAAAAATAATGTTTATTACTCATGTTTGAAAAGAAAAACTTGTTGCGCATAGTCAAATAATTAGATATTTTTAACTGTTATCAGTGGTCAGAGCAGTGGCGTACCGTCACGCCCGCAATCCCCGCATCGCGGGAGGCCTGGAATTCTAGAGGTCCAAAGCCTTATTGAAGCCAAGTACGTATGGTTTTGCAATTATTTGTAAAATCCGGCTTGAAGCTAAAAACCTGACTTTGCAGGGGGGGGGGCATAATATTCTTCATTACGCCACTGAGCCAGAGTAACTAAACAGTCCAATTTTGGTTGATTCATTTGACTTGTATGTTTATAAAAAAGGCAATCCATAAACTATTCAACAAATTATGCAACATATATATGTAATGACTTCTTCAGGCATTCTTTAGCTTTACTCCGTTAAATTATTTTCTAATTCTTTGGTACGGGGCTATTATAATCTTAATCGTAATCTAATTGCTCGCGCGCATTTGCAACCAATCACGACTCATGTTAGAAAAGAGTTGTACGACCTTCACCGCCAGTATAAAGCTCAGAGCATTCGGTTGCTCTCTCTCTTTGTCTGTTTGTCAACAACGTGTTTCCGTCGTTGCAACGTGTTGCTTCTGCTTTGTGTGTGTTCGTGTATTTTAATTATTCTAAATGATATTGCATTTCATATATTTGTGACTAAAACTAAAAGAAGAATCAAACTAACCCTGAAGAAGTTTTCTATCAAGAAACAACCAACATAAATACCCTTCGGCAAATCTACATCGTATAAAGAACCAACACCGGCCACGCTACAAAATACATCGCCAAAATCATCTCATATATATAATATAAACTAAAATACGAATTAATTACATGTAATAGAAAAAGGAATAAAAGTGACTTTAAAGACGCATATTACAAAGATAAAACTAAGGAACGTTTAGGTAATACAAATCAAATAACAAATTTTATCACTAAACGTTTATGTATCTAATATTGCAGCTAAAAAATAACGTATTCTTTATATGTATGTATAACGTTTTCAAAAAAGAATGTATCATATTTCTTCCACCTTAAACATTCAACAACAATTTTTTCCTTTACTCCAATCAGAATACTAAGGATTTTTTTAAAACTTTAATAAATTTTTATGTTTATCAACTAATATTATATTAAAGTATTGCATTTATAAGAACTTATTTTCGAGAACTGTAAGTCCGCTTTTTATTAATTTATATAAATTTGAAACAATTTAATGATGAATGAAAATTACTGCATACATGTTATCATATTTTATCTGTTGCTCAATAGAAATTAAGGATTTGAGATAACATTTCTGTGTTCGAATTAAATTTATAATTGACGGCGGGTTTTTATTCCCATATAGATATATACATATCATTAATTCAAAGTAATTTACGCAAGAAGCATTAAGCATAATATTCATGTAATACCGAACAAATTGGATTCTTTTGGTCGTTTTGTAATAATCAATTAACTACGTTTCGAAATGGCTTTTTATTTAGAAGAAGCAGATATAATCTATTAACTATAAGTTCTTATAAAATAATGCAATAATAATCTGTACTAAGGAATATTTTTCCAGCGAAAATTGAGATCTTTAGAAATTGATCCGAACTGTGAACATTTTTAAAACAATTTAATTCCTCGGAAACTAATTTAATCTTCATGTTTTCCTCGAGAAATTTCGCAAGTCTAACGGGCTAAGCTGACGCATAATTAAAACAATAAAATCTAAATTAAAGCAGTGATGCTTCGAGATAAGATTTTATTATAATGGTGAATTAAGGTCTTGATCTATTTTTTTCTCCTGCAATATCTCATTTTTTCGTAACGCTTTTAAAGAAAGACTAAATTAAATGATTAAAACTCCTTAATATATAGCGATAAAATTGTATTTTAACTGACAGAATTTGTCCATAATTTTAAAAAAACCATATAACTTGATAAATAATGTTACTGTAGGGTACCGAAAACTCGCCCTAATGCGGACCGAAAGGTGATTGAGTTTGTGAAAATGCCGGTTTATCGAGAATTGAATTTAAAAAAAGTATAAGTGCGAATGTTTCCTTAGAACATATTGCACTGCATTTGTATGTATTGTTTGCTTCAGAATACAACAGAAAATAAGCTGCCCAAATTCTCTTAAACAAAGGAAAAATACTTTATAAAGACATACAGCATTTACTGTATAAAAACGAAAATTAATGAATACATTAGTTCCACTCGTAAAATGGCTGGGTGGCGTGGTTGATTTGTCGCTCGCCTTCTACACCCAAGGTTGCGGGTTCGACCCCGGCCCAAGTCTGTGGATTTTCTTGATGCAGAAAATTGACAGCGGCCATGTCGTATGATTATATGGCATGTGAAAGTTCCTTAGAGTATCTGTTTGGCTTCGATGCTCTCGGCAAAATTAGATCCTAGTACAAAGTTCGCATCGTCAAGAGCTCAGGTGCCTCCCTCTGTGGAGGAAACTGGGCGTCCAAATTGATTGCTGCAACTGGTATCGCCTTATATGGTGCAGCGCTAAAAAGTGGTATTAGCTCCTGGGGAATGTACTAAGTCTGCAAAGTTTTAAAATACCAATGCGTAGCCCCATTGAAAAAAAAAACTTTGTAAAATGGTTGCTACTCCACTGTTGTCTATTATCACTAATCAGAAAAAAAATATCAATTCGCACCCATGAGACATCGACTGCGAAAAGCAAAATTGATGTATTTGATTTTTTTATAACAAAGAATTTCCCACCAAATTTTCATAAATAAATTAATTTCTCAGAGCAGTGGTCCATGACCGGGTCAATTAAAAAGTCCCGGTGGGCCGAATGCGACCCGCGGGCCGCAGTTTGAGTATCGCTGCTTTAGTCCCTCAGTATGTGATATCTTACGAGTTTGTACGATGTTCTCAACGTTAACGGCTTCATCCTTTTCCTGCATTTTTTCAATAACTCCGACAGCTGCAATAATTTTTGCATCGAAAATAACGTCTTGCTCGGTACTGGATCTGAGACCTGCAAAGATTTGGCCGAATTATCCGAACAGCTGGTCATTCAAAGCCGAGCTTTCGTGACTTTACTGTATTACTTTAATATTCTCAAGTTTCAAATAGAGATTATATTGTTTATATTAGACACTTCACTGAAAAGTTCTCGTGGTTGGGGTAGCCTAGTGGTCAAGGTCACACACTGACAGCCGGGGAGTGTCTTGAGTTCGAGCCTAGCACCACTCAAGAACTGCCGGGTAGAGGGGACCAATGCAGTTTAAATCTGTGGTATATAAAAGTCCACCCGATGGTGTAGTGGGAAAGCTCGGAGAGGGTGATGATAGCTCAACTAATCACTTGACCATGGTTCATAACGAAAAGGTCGGACGCCAATAATGTTGCTAAACAACGCGGCGTTAAAAAACGCTCACTCACGCTGTAAAATTCTAGGAAAATCAAATTTAAATATTAATTTAGGGATTTAAGAACTACAAATTCAAAGGAAAAAATATTACAAGAACAAGAAAATATCTACTTGACATGTTTTCATACATATTGAATTACTGAGAATTTTAAGTGAATTTTATAATTCGAGAAATCTGAAAACTTATAATCAAATTACTTGTTTGCCTAATTTAACACTGTTTTATGAAATATCAACATCAATAATAATAATTATAAATCATTATCAGTCAATGTTTATATTAAATATATTAGTCCTGTGTATCCACTTTTTTTCCTTTACTCCAAATGATCGCGTTATCCAAGTGATTATGGTAGCGATCTTGCGTCCGGTAATGTTTCTGTTGTGTCATGGGTTCGAATCCTGGTTCCACAAAAGACTCACTGATGCATTCTAAATCTGTCAGGGGACGTTCTCGTGTTGGTGTTGCGTGAACGTTTATTAAGTGGGGCGCCATCTCAGTTGTTCTTTTTACTTGACAGTGGCTCAAATTTTTGAAATCCGTCCACAATAGCCCTCGTGTAGCTTCAATTTGCGCAGTGGCGTAACGTACACCCCTAACCCTCGCATCATTGCGGGGGGTCCATCATTATAGGGGGGTTCAAAGTCTGACTGATGCCAAGTACGTTCCCTTTGTAAGCTTTGGCTTGGGGCACAAAGCCTGACTTTGCAGGGGGGGGGGCCCTAACATTATTCGTTACGCCACTGAATTTGCGCTGTTACTAATAAAAAATTAATAAAAATTATTTATATTAATGTAAAACTTAAAGTATTATATTTGTGTGAATTTTTTCTTTTTAACAATTTTAATGAATAAGATACTTATTTATACTATACTTTCCTTATTCCGTAATTTGATCTCTGTATGTAAGCAGCTAAGAATTCTTTATTTTTTTTTTCTTTCTTAGTGCATTTAAGAAAGGATTTTAGAAAAACAATTTAAACTTTAAAAAACTTATTTGAAATATTGTTTGTTGGTTAGTAAGTTATGAAACTGTCTCTCTGTTATTAGCTGAACAAATTAAATATTTTACTAATAACAACTGCATAAACCTTCGTAAAATTTGGAAATCGACTCGTGTTCCTTAAATTCGGCAAAAATATTTTGATATTTACATAATTTTTAAGTGAAGGGTAAACTCTTTCGATTCTATAACAAAATCTTACGAAATTGCTCGTGAAATAATTTTAATGACAAATTAAACATGAAATGTCACATGGGATTTATTTAAAAACTAAACGATCAAATTAGCTTCTTGACAAATCAGCCCAAAGCTATGGAATTCTAATACCACCATTCAATATCACTCCATTAATTTCAATCATTTATTCAACCCAAGAAAGCTTCTTAGACTTTTATACATGTTTAAACACAAGTATTTCACCATTCGAAACAAACACACCCATTAACCTCTTCTTACCATTCTGTTTTTACAACGTCCCCAAACCAGAAACGTACTCGCCAACCCCATCAATATCTTCCACCCCCTAGCTGCTTCCTCATTCCACCTGAATAATCACTCCTTGTCCGAAATTTTCTTACATTCGAGGATCGTTAGATCACTTCAGTTCTCCATTCCGCAACAATCGTCTGCCTAACTGATTTCGAAGCTCTGGGATGAGTGGTGGCCCTCAAAGGCTCTTTGAGAAGGGTTCTTCTCTCACATTAGAACCACACACACACCCTCCCGGGCATCGCCTAGATCAGATCGTGACAACCTACAATCTAACCGAGCATAAATTCGGCGAAGGAAATCACCTCAAGTACACATTCAATCCATCTCTGGCGTGCCGAGCAAACACACGTGAGACTGCGTTCCACAAGGGGGGTGGATTGCCTTAAGAGCCCCCCTCCCCATCTGCCCTGTGATCTCTGTTAATTAATGTTTACTTAAACTGGACTAAGTGAATTGAAGCCCGTGGCTATATATATTCTAGATTCCGCTCCCGATTTGACTAATGCAAGTATAAGTAACATCACTGCTTCCCAACCTGTCTGGGGTTCTCTGTGTGTGTATTATGAATGCTTCCCCTACACACTACACCTACAGTGTTTCATTTATCGTTAATTGATGTTTTGGGGTGTTGTTTTATTAATTAAAATTCGTCCACCCAGTCGTTCTTAAATGTGTTGCAAGTTTCCCAATGTTGACAAAGGGGGTATCGAATGAATGGGAAGTTGGTCCCAAAGAAATGTTTTTGTGTAGAAAGACTTAGGAGTGTTTTCGTTGGTTAAAACAAATATCCGGCATCGAGAGAGATACGTTTTCAAAGCTGAAATTAGAATGGAGAAGAGTGTTTGTAGCGAAATGGATTTCTTTGGTAAATACCGAAATAGAAGATGTATCTCGTTTTAGTATCGGGAAATTTATTTTGGAAGTAAATATGCTTAAAGTTGTATAACTTCGTATTTCTAGTCGGTTGAATAAGAAATTCTTAAGAGGATCTTTATATACCTTACAGATAAGTATACTTTTTTCTCTTAAAGAATTATTTAAATTTAATTTGAAGACGGTACAATGGCTGTTTAAATCAGGTACAAGTGAAGTACTACAATGCCCCCTATGGATAAATAAAATATTACTTTAAATAGGGATCGGCAATTCTATGTAAATATTGTCTTCTGTAAAATATGATCAAAAAGGAATCCATTATTTCTCGCATATAAACAGACGAAGTTAGACAAGATGTACTGAGCTTGCATGCAAGTTTGCATGCATCAATCTTTTCCTAACTGTAAAAACTCTCATTCATCAGGATAAGTAAGGAAGTGTTAGAATACTCCATTAAATTTAATTAAATAATGCGTTAAATTATAGCCATTTTAAGGTATAGGGGTTAGTGACAGTGACTGTGGCGCTGAAGGACCTGGGTTCGAATCCTGGATATGGCATGGATGTTCGTAAATGTATAGTGCTGGTGTGTGGCATGGGGGCATTCTAAATCAGAGGTGGGCAGAATTTTCCAGGGTACGGGCTACTTCTAATTTTGTAAGGGTTTTACAGTCTACCCAGTATGAGTGGCCCACACAAAGAGGGGGGACGTTTCCAAACACTCCTCCATAGCCCATGATTTTTCTTACGATCGATTATAATCTCATGTATATAAAACACAAAATTTAATTTTGTTTTTTATATTTTTTTATTAATTAATGCTAATTATTTTTTCAGTGATTTATTTCTTACTGTTTTTTGTACCCGACCATTTGCAAAATTAAAAATATATATATTTGGCAGCATATTGGGGTAGGATATAAGAATGGTGGACATTCGACCCTTGACCACCCCGCCGGGCCCTCTTTGAAAAATCAGAAGTGCTTCCATTGCCCAGGGTCGCATTTATTATAAAATATTCAAAATACATTAGAAAATAAAACATTTTCATCTAAAGTTAGTTCTAGTAATTCTAGTAATTAGAAGATTTAGTCTGCGTAATACCAGATAATCCTAAATGTTTCCGTATACAATTACTAAAGGCTAATCTTTTCAGGCGGTCACTCCAAATTGTCTTGGCGATCCACCGGTCGATCGCGATCGACGTAATGCTTAGCCCAGCTCTAAATATTCGTATAGCCAAAAGTCCTTTCGAATGTTTTAGTGGGAAAAGAAGAGAGGCCCCCTGACCCCCTTAGCGGGTTAACACTCAAAATCGGGGTGCAACAAAGCCAAGGCGTATTATCACTTGCATGGTGTTCAAAGCTGTAGCTAATGACAGACGTAAAACTAGCCCCTTTTCATGATGAATTTCATGGGTTTCGATATGACACCAAGTAGCCGCGGTAGCCAAGTGGTCAAGGTATTGGATCCTGGCTGTCATGTCATGAGTTCGAGCCCAGTACCATTGAAGACCCGCCGTAGGCACGTTAAATCTGCCGAGAGCTCAAACATCCTCCCTTTGGTGTGGTGTGGTAGTTAAGAGATGGGGTGCTAGTTCAGGTGTCGTCCTCGTCACTTGACCGTGGTTCAAAATTACGAGGTTCACCACCAAAAGCCCTCGTGTAGCTGAACAGTGTTACGTCAATATTCCCTCACTCACTCGATATGACACCGTAGATTGGATGGCATCGGAACACATCCTTAATTTTAGTTTTTTAGTTAATTTCCACTCAATTTCAAACATTCGTTCTGTTGAAGCTTATGGATTCAACAGAACGAAAATTGAAACGTGTTTTAATGATTAAGTCACAGTTGTGTTTAACTTGTTTGGAAACACGAGTCTGTTAAAATGTCTCATTTAACTAACATCATTTCTCTCGTAATAAATGCAACACTTTTAAAAGCATAATATTAAAAAAATCTCATTGTCCTTCCATTTTTCGTTCTCTGTTTATTACTAGTGCTTATCGAAGTGATGTAATTTTTAAATAATTTCAATGAATAGTGACTCCGATTTGACAAATGTCATTAAAAACATTTTCAAATTAACTTTTAATTTGTGTCAACATGTATACATACCTAATTATCATTTTTACATGAATTTTAATACATAACTAAACAAAAGGTATTTTTGAACGCTATGCTTCCATATAACAAAAACACTTTATACTTAGTAGATCAAAAGATAAGTCTTCACAAACCCTTTCTTTTTTTTACGCCCCCGTTTGAAGAGACTTCATTATATCGCTCGGCTTAAAAGTCACTTAAGCTCCAACATTCCATTAACTCTCTTCCCCAGTTCTTAAAAATAAGTTCTTTATCCAAAAAGGGATATGACAGTTTAAGTAAAAGTTAGAATCATTGTATCCGAAAGAAGAATTCTTCTTCTAGAGCCTCAAGGCATCTCTGCTTCAAGGCTCTAATGAAAGTTGCTACCTGATGTCGCACCACGTTAGAAGAGAAAAGTAGAATCCGCTTTTAACTATTAATCCAATTAATTACTGTTCCGTGCTTTTCTAACAGCTCGAGAGCTGAATCTCCGCGCAATAGAACTCTGAACTTCGACATTTGTGAATCGCCCATTCGCGGAGTCGAACTGAAAGAAATGTTTCGAAGATTTGAATCGTACCGATTGTTTCGTCACAATTCATTTTGTCTTGAAGACTTTTTTTCCCCCTTCCATCTCTAACGATCAGAATTGGCTTAAGAGTTCGCATTTTTCCAGCAGCTTCTTTGCATATTAAAACGCATTTTGCGAGGAATCCATTTTGATGGTTTAATACGATTTTCTGTTCCTTAGAGTGGTTACAGTTAGTTTCTTTTGAAAATAAGAATGGAATTTGTTTCTCGTAAAAGTTAATTTTGGGAAAAAATTCTTTTTTAAGAAATTTTTGCATGGATTGCCTTTAACTTTGTTGAATTATGGTTCTGATTTCATTAACCGCTTTTTAAGAATACTATTTTACATGTACTGTGTTGATAAATGTTACTTTTGAAATTACAAGGGGTGATCAAACGAAAAGGTACGAAACGACATAAAAATGAAACAGTTAAATATTTGCATATTCCGCCAAGGGAGAATGTAGCGAGACATCTCGGGATGCCATTGGAGACTCTGACTGGGATCGGATCACGCGCGGGTGCCCTCATGCGCAGGAGTGAGCAAAAGCTCTTATAAAAAGCGGCGTCCAAATGATGCGAGCACAGAATTACTCGAGCACAGAAAAAGCATTAACTCCGATGTGTACTGTGAGACACTCCGACGCCTACTCAGGTCCATCAAGAACAAAAGACCGGGGCTGCTCACGTAGGGTGTGATTCTGCTCCATGATAACGCGCGTCCACACGTCTCCAGAGTCACACAAATGGAACTGGACAAATTCCAATGGGAGACGTTGGACCATCCGTCCTACAGTCCGGACATGTCACCCTGCGATTTCCATGTATTTGGTCCACTGAAGAAACACCTGAAAGGAAAGCGCCTCAACTCGGACGACGTACTCAAGGACACTGTGAAGGACTGGGTCTCGTCACAGCCACAGGAATTCTGGGAACAAGGAATCCTGCGGCTTGTTCATCAGTGGGATCGTTGTGCTCAGGCCTATGGTGTATATTTTGAATAAAGTCTATATTTGTACCCACCGTGTCGTTTCGTACCTTTTCATTTGATCACCCCTTGTATATTCCAAGGAGTAGACGCATCTAAAGCCTTTAATGTGATAACAGTGTACGTATAAAAGCAGTCAATGTGATTGCATTGCTATTTGTTACTGAAGAATTTTAATTGTACTTGATTTGAGACTTCAAGACTGTCTCTAAATTTTTCTTCGTTTTTTTTATATAATTAGTTTTAAAAAAGTTACATGACTTTCATCAGATCATAACACTTTAAATTTCAAAATTAAAATTTAAAAATAATTGATATAACTAACCATGTCACGAATCCACTCAAAGCTGTGGACAACATATAGCAATGACTTCAAATCTGCACGATTCTTTGTATTATTAACCCAATAGTAAAAGTAAAAATGAATTCTGTTAAATTTTAGGTATATTTTAAGTAAAGCCTTCAAGCTATGTTCCTATTAATGTTATGCCTATTCGAACAACCTTCTACAGTTCTTGTTGTGTAATTTGAAATGTCTAAGCTATCAAGAATTGGTTGAATTTTATGCATGCATGAAGTTAAGAGTTTATGATAAGGAAACCAGGACATATTATATACATTCAAAAAATCTATTTTTCAATTTTAGTTCTAAAAAATAGTGCATATATTTTTCTGAACCTAAAAATGTATAATAATTATGTTTGTTGATAAAATAGCCCAAAAATATGAAAAATAAAAATGTAAACAAATGACCACGCCCCTTTTGACCCTTAGTTTTTTTCACTTTTTCTCAAAAGCATATTTTTTTGCATTTGGGTACATTTTTTAAAAAAACTATTGCACTATACGATTCCAAATTTTTTATACTTCTATACAAGATGCCTATGCATATAGTGAACCTAATTTTTTTTCTATTAAAATATTGCCTAATTTTTTAAAAAATGTTTTATGCATAAAAAAAACAGAAAAATAAAAAAATTTCCAAATTAAAAAATTTCATAATTTTTTTAAAGAAACTATATTAAATTTTCACTAAAAAAATAGGTTCACTGTCTTTTGTATATTGTTTTATATATGTGTAAAAATATTTTGCATAAAAAAAGATACTTTTTAAAAAAATTTTACCTAAATATAAGTATGTATTATGAGTTCTCAAAAATTATGTATTACTTAAATTAAGTAGGAAAAAAAAACCTTTTGAACTAAAAAGTTATTTTTGTAGTTCTACAGAATAATTAAATTACCTTTTTAAAAACGTAAAATATCTAAGATCTATTGAAAATTTTAAAAGATATATGTCTCATAAACAAAGGATCTTAATTTTGGCATTTTACACTTCCGAGCATGTCCTGGTTCCCTTAAAACAATATAAGGGATCATTTTTACTTCTAGATTTAGATTTCAAAATAATTTTTAAATTTACTTTGAGGGAATGTTATGCAAGTTTTTCCGTGCCTAAAACAGCTCTTTTTCTCCAGACTTTCTCATCAACTTTATTCAGTGACTATATTATACAGTTTCTATAAACTACTTTAATTAAAAAACATCTATTTTTTTTTTAAAAAAAGTCATCAACGATATATTATTTTTTTCCCAATTTTGCAAATGCTGACCTATACATTTGGGATTGTCAAAGCAAATTAGGGTACTTTTGTATTATCGCAACAATCACCAACGTTCAAGATAACTCGCCAAGTTTGCAGCCCCAATTTTGCATGTGTCGTATGCGCTAAATTGGCAATCACGTGCTTCATTTCATATAAGGCCGTCGGTAGCCTAGTGGTTAGAGCATCGAACCTCAGACCGGAAGGCCTGGGTTTGATGCCCCATGCCACCAAATTCCCGCCGAGTACAAATCGGAGAACGTGCTCGTTAAATCTGTGGGTCCAAACGGTGTCGCCATCTATCGTGTTGCGTGAGCAAAATCGCACTGTCACCCTCTTGGGGGGGGGGGCTCAAAGCTTAGGCTAACGACAGGCATAAATTTCTAGGCCTTAGCCGCGATGAATTTCGTGGACCTTGATCTGATGTTACTGTCGATCAGGTGGCATAAGCAGTGACAAAAACAACATTTCATATAATGTCGCCAATAGGATGCGATAATATGGAAGTACTCGAATGTTAGTACGAAAGAAAGAGTAAAACTCTCAACGTGGACCCCAATTTCTTTATAATGGAATGATAAAGTAATCCTTATAAGCATGTCAACACAAATTTAGAGCTATTCAAAGAGAATGCCTAGAGTTGGTCTTGATAGTCAAATAGCCATATTCACGAATTTGTTGCTAGTATTACTTCTGTCGAGTTGTGAGTTTGATTTCTGGTACCACTGATGACCCGTTGCGTGGAGGGGCTCATACATGTTAAATTTTGTCGTACACAACACCCTCATTGTATTAGAGTTCAAGTTCGGAGCGTGGGTTTCAAACGTAGGTTCGTCCCCGTCAGTTGACTGAGGTTCAAAATTACGAGGTTCACCGCCACTAGCCAACATGAAACTTTAAAATAAGGAAACAGTCCGTCAATCGGCGACTTAGAAACAAAAATAGCATCAACGACTTTGTTCTGCATTAGAGAACATTGTTCTGCATTAGATATTGTCTGATGGGATGAAAAAAATCGCCAAATTGGTGATTAAGCGTGTAATGAAGTAGGAGGTAATTGAAGACGCAATATGTATCATACATCACGAGAAATAAATTCACTGAAAGAATCATAAGTCCCCTTTCCCAATTCCTACAATTAGCTCACACGCTCTATATATTTATATATTTATCTTGTTCAAATTTTCAATCGTTAATAAGATACTTATTATTCATCGAATCAAGTTCAAACATATTTTTTAAACTTGCAGTGGATGACACTTGATGCTAATACAGTTTTTTAAACATTAATTCATTAATTCATTCATTAAATTTTATTTTTTAATTTTAAATTTATTCTGCGTTAATTCTTTCGTAGTTGCAATTAGCTGCAACAGATGGCGCCAGTAAGTTTTTCTAACAAAGTCATAATTGACGTTAAAAAAAAATTTATATTTGTTGTCGTTATAATTTCCAATAGTCTAAAATTCGGCACACATGTGCCAACTTCAGGCCGTTGGCGAGTTTTAACAAATTTTAGTTACTGCTCTTTTGAGATTACATCAATAAGGTTAGCATAATACATTAAATCTAACAAGTATGCAACGAAAATGGAATTGAAATAATGGAAGGACACCTTTCCATTATTATTTACTCGATATTGTTAAGATTGCGATACATTAAGATCATTTTTGTCACAAATAGAATGTCGACCCCTATAAATTCCCTATATCGGTATAAATTTAACCATTTCATGTGATAATATATCAATAAAAGCTAGAAAGCTTAGCTGTAATTCCAGACTCAATAATTTGTCAAATGCTTTTCTCACATTTGTATAGCATCCCTTTTTTTTAATAAAAAGAATAAAAAAAACCTTTCTTTTTTTTTTTTTTTACTTTTTTTATTGAAAACACATCTCTTAATTCTCTTCCCATGAAGTAAAAAAAATGTTCGCTTCGTTTTAAAATAATCTCCAATAAATTCCCTCGCTCTTTGATGTGCTTTTATTAAAAACACAAAAGCATCGGGAGGAAAATATAATTTTATTCGCGCGATTGTCTATTTTCCCCCTTTAACAAGAAAGGGAAAAAAAGGGGGAAAACAAAACTAATAATCCCTAATCCTAAGTCCATTAAAATTTCAAAAGAGCAATACCGTCTCTCTAAAAGCGTAAAATGCAGAACTGGCAAGGAAAACAGTAGAGCTAAGAAAAAAAATTCTTTTTTTTTTCAAGGGGAAAAAAAGCAAATAAAAGCAGCAGGAAATATAGATTTGACAAAGTACATACTTTGCTATTTATTTACCTGTTTTATGCTGACAGCAATAGTTTTTAAGCTGATGCGAAGGCGGGGGGTGTATTTTTCTCTGTTAATGTAATTTACTGGGAATTGAAAGATGTTTCACCACGGGGGAGATACGTAGCGCAAGCATTACGGAAGAAAATGCGGATCTCAAATCCCTCTTCGAACCCTGTGCATTTTATGTTTCAAGACTTTTGTACTAACAACAGTTTTTTTTCCCCCTTTTTTTTTTCTTTATCTTCTCTGCTCTTCATACGTTGCATTATTCGCCTGCTTTCTTCTTCCTCAGAAGAAGAAAAGAATAGGCAAAGAAGAGAGAGAAATGGAAGGGGATAAGGTGAAAAGAATATAGATGAAAAGGTAACTTTGCAGGCGTAGCGATTTTTATTTTCATTGAAAGGTGCTTACTTTGCAAGAAAAATTGAATTTTAAGACTTGAGGAGAGAGAAAAAAGCAAATTTGCCAATTCGAATACGGTTTCGCTACTTGCGAAAAGAATTTACGATGCTTTGGTATTTGTGGTAATCAATACATTGGCAAGACATTTATGAAAGGTTTTGTGCTCTTTTCCTTGGAAAGACGCTTAACCATCCATTAGTTGCGGTTCACTTCCCATCAACTGTAATAAAATTCTTTACAATTGCTTTATTATTCATGCGAATTCAAGTTAAATAATAAAGCATGAATAATTTTAAGAATGAAAATACTGTATTTATTCGAAATACCGTTCTAAGCGGTTATCAACACTTTTTTGTGAAAAAATGAAAAAATAGTTTAACCAGGTTTATCAATATCCGATGTTTGCGAATTTTTTTTTAAAAAGTTAAAATGAGAGAACTAATAAATAAGTGGATATTTAATTCATTTTACCAGTACTAAAAATTTGTAAATACTAACAGTTGTAATATTGTTGTTTTTCTAACCGTCAATATCATATTTAATTTTTCCCATCCAACGAAGTGGTCGCGGTAGCCAAGTGGTCAAGGCATAGGATCATGGCTAGCATATCATGAGTTTGATCCCATTACCACTGAAGACCCGCCGTGTAGGGAAGCAATGCACGTTAAGTTTGTCGAGAGCTCAAATGTCCTCCTGTTGGTGTGGTGGGATAGTTAGGAAAGGAGGTGCAAGCTCGGGTGTCGTCCGCATCACTTGACCATGGTTCAAAATTACGCGGACCGTCCCCAAAAGCCCTCGTGTAGCTGAACAGTGCGACGTTAATATTCACTCACCCATTCAACGAATTTTTCCACCTTCGATTCTAAGCCTCACCCGATTTTCAGTAACATTAACATTAGGGGAGAGTGAAACATAGATTCGAATAAATACGGTTATAGAATATTCATTCAAAAATGAAAGGACAATTCGGGGGTTTGTATTTTTCAATCCGTCAAATATAGTTCTGTGGAATAAGAATTATGGGGCATTGAAATTAAGGAGTGAGACACCAGAGCTTAAGTACCCTTTTCATTATTTGATTGTAATTAGCTAAATTCTTGTGACGTCATAGTCACGTGATAACTACAATCTTTTTTTTTTCATCTAATCAGTTCACAAATTCAAGGAACATCAAACTCGATAAATAAAATTATAATTATCCAGCTAATCGGTTGATGCCTTTCACTGCTGCCAATTTTTAGTTTTTGCGGAAACTTTCTTTTAATAAATAAATATTTACAATAATAACACACATAAGTAGCAAAATACACTAGATTTAAAAGTACCGTATAAAGTAAGTCTTTTTTTTATATTTTAAAATCCTTTTTCTATAATACTTGAACAACTTTATCCAATTATAAAATTTAAAATTCTATGCAAATTTAACAAATAGAGCAACAAACACAAATTAGTTCAATGTCAGTTTTGAATTCAATGGAAAACACGTAATTACCTGTATCACGTGACCGTCGTGAAATGAGCTCAATGAATATTTCAAACACAATGCGGCAAATAGTACTAAGAATGGCAACATCTGCAAAACAAATCAGTTTTCTTATTTTACATTGACACTAAGGCTAATAAAAATATTGCTGGCTGATAAAAATGCTGCCAATTCTATCACTGACAAAATAAATTTTTGTACTTTTATTCATGCACTTTTCCCTAATTAAAACTATTTAATGTAGTAATTCGAAGCTATTTGTGCTAAACTTCATCTTTTAGTGAGAAAAAAAATATAAAAAATTCTTAGTTTTTCAATAGAATGTATCTTCTGTTCTTTTCCCTCAAGATCTGGCTCTTTTTCGGGATTTACGATCCTGAAGTAACCGAGTGAAAACGTCTTTCTCTCATAGAACTTACTGTTTTACTAAGTACAGAAAATAGAACCCCCCCCCCCACACACACACACCTTAATACTCCAGATTTTTTTTTTTTACCTTCTATTCTATATTTTTGTAGTTTTATTTAAATTACTGACAATATGTTTCTTTGTCCAATAATTGGCCTTCCGTGTTGTTCGGAATCTAAAGGAAAAAAATCGTAGTTATTTTCGTGTTTTTTACAACTAATTCCATTTTAAATGATAAGCTGATATCTTTATGTACCTTAGTTTATTGGTTAAATAACAACATTAGGGTTTTAAGAATTTTCCCTACTTAACAAATCACTCAATAAATCCCGTGTCTAACATATAGATGACGCTACCTTCTAACTTTCTTTAGCGTGATTTAGTAGTACTAACTTTCAAACGGCTCGTGTCAAAATTTCGTAATAATATCTTGTTTAGTTGAAAAGTTACAGAGGTTTTAGTGAAAAAACTTTTATTTGCTTAGAAACTATGTATGAAAAAGAATTTCGTGCGTTAACATTGCTTTGTGATGGAGAAAAACACTGTTCAAGCAAAACAATGCGCTTCGAATTATTTTTCCAACCCACCGTACTGTCCAAATATTGCCCCCAGGAACTACTGGATTTTTTCAGACCTTAAAATAATGCTATAGGGAAAGAAGTTTGGCTCAAATGAAGAAGTGATTCACGAAGTTGAAGCCTTTTTTGAGAGCAAAGACAAATCGTTCTACGAAGAAGGTATTAAAAAATTTGAAGAGCGCTTGGCGGAATGTGTATCATTCTTGAAGGGAAGTATCTTGATAAAAAAAAGTTCAATTTTGCCTAAAAGTTGTTTTATTAGTTAGACCCGGGACTTATTGAGTGATGTGTTATCATCTGGATAATAATATTTTTTTCTTGAAAGACCTTGTAGAAAATATCTATTCCCGCTTCGTGACTTACCCTTTACTGTCCTCTCAAAATACTCGGACAGTTGCATAAATTTTATTAGCAAACACGATTTTAATGTGAGATTGAAAAAAGAAGAGGATCTCAAATCTGAATAAATATAATTTTTAAAATTAAATGCTTTGATTATGAGAATAATAGAGGAATGAAAGGAAAACGCTTAAGCTACTTTTTTTCTCAGAACAAATGTAATATATAAGCACTAATTCCTTCCATTTTCATGTTGCTTTCAAGTAATATCTACCCACGACATTTTCATCGAGTCACATATTTTAAATTACCTTCCTAAAAAAAATTCCCAGTGTTTAAATATTTAACAACTTTGAGTCAAAGTTGTAAAAACAAAAATCCATCATCTTATTCAAGGCCACCACCCTATCCGTCATAAGACCTAGCAAACCCATTTCCTTCCAAAAACTCCAGGACACAAAAATCTTCTGGTGTGGACAAAATCAAGAAAAGAACTTGCTATTCCCCAACTACTTTTCCGTCCTTTTACACACAGTACCAACACTGCAAACAACCGCAAAATCGAGTTTTGTTAATCTCTCTGATGCATCAAAATTGCATCTAACATCTCTTCCCCCCTCTCCCTGTACTCTTCGAATGGTAGTCCCCACACAACCCCCTCACCAGGGAATTTGTTACGGTCACTTGGAGACGCAACTCCTCCCTCCCCCAAATCCTTCAACCCTCTTTACCTTCCCCCAAACGAAAAGTAATCCTCTTTTCCCGGGGTCCTCCAGGGAGATTTTGGGGACCAGCTTACCTGAACCAACGACAGGTGCTTCATCAGAACTTTTTTCCTCTGGACGAAGATATTTTTCTTGGGAGAGAACGTTTTCTCAAAGTTGATGCATGTTAGCGAGTTGTTGGAGTTGGCGAAAAAAGAAATATGAGTGAATTTAGCCTCGGTTTGGTGCTTTATTAATAGCGGCGTCAGATGTGATGTTAAAAATGGGCTTGTTGCGTTTCTCTCACGGGATTTATTAAGTACTTTTACCTGGTAAATCGCCAAGATATCGCCAATAAAATTAAAAGATGCCAGTACTTATTGGAATACTTTTTATATACGATAACGATCCCCCCCCCCAGCTCGCTTTATCACATTATACCAAATTAATGTTTTATTCTTTGAGCTCATGAAAATTGTGCAATGGATTTTTATTTCTACAAAGTTCTGTAAAAAGAATAGTAATTATCGTTGTTTATTTGGTTTTTAAAATCTTTGATTTGAAATTTTAGAAAATCTTTCCATCATTACTGAACATTCTATAGATCACCAATAGTGATTGTCTATTTCGTAAGGGTTCAAGAAAATTAATGGCAATACGATACAACACAAACGATATTGGTTCATTGATTTAAATTAACATCGTTCCTAAATCATAAGAGCTATTGGCAACAAACCCAGCAATATTAAAACCCGTTAATTTATGGAAACGTACAATTGAATTAATACCACCTTCTTACTTGTTCTTATACTGAAGAGTAGTGTACCAACTCGGGTATTACTTTTAGCTTATTTTTTAATACAATTTATATCTTCTTTTACTCTCTTGTATCTATATCTCTTGTATATTTATAATTTTCAGGGTTTCGAAGTTAAAACTTTTTCTATTATGCGTTAAAATAGGCAGTGGCGTAACGTACACCCTCGCATCGTGAAGGGTCCGGATTCTAAGGGTCCAAAGGTTATGAGTTTGCAATCATTTGTAAGATCCGGCTTAGGCTCCTAAAACCTGACTTTGCAGGGGGAAGGGAGGCAACGGACCCAATGTTCTCCGTTACGCCATTGAAAATAGATATTTTACTTGGGGTTCATGGCGAAATATACTTTTCATATAAAAAGGCTAGATGGACAAATTAAGTTGAGACCCTAAATCAGAGGTGAGCAGACTTTTCCAGGGTAAGAGCTACTTCTAATTTTTTCAAGGTGTTGCGGTCCACCCAGTGGCGAAGGTGTAGTAAGCTAAAAGAAAGTATACAACACAATCAGATCTGTATTTTACGAGTTTCTTTATTTAATGAACTTTTTACTGGAACCACACACACAAGAACATTTTACGATTTTCTTCGTAAAATAAACTCCAAATTTTGAAGTGCATTTTGTATTCAACGAAATTTTCTCTTATGATTCGAATTTTTTCCTCCATATTTTTTTAAATACCGTATTTATTCGAATATAAGCCGCACTTCTTTCCCAATGTTATTGCTTCTTAAAATTGGGAGCGGCTCAGAATCGAAGGGGAAAGAATTGTTGAATGGAGTATTTAGTTGTTACTGCTTCAGCTGAGCAATTGCAGCTTCCTATATGTATTTAAAAGTTTATAATACTGATAAAAAAAAGCTAATTATTTACTTATTAGTTTTCCTTTTAAATTTTTTTAATTTCGTAAAATTGGATATCGATAAACTATTTTAGACTATTTTTCAATTTTCACAAAATCTTGAAAAAATTATAAGTAACCCGTACCCTGGAAAAGTTTTCCCAATCCTTCTCTAGAGAATCTACTATTTGAATCTATCTGTTATTGTATGGGAACTCCGGTCTCAATATAATTAAAAATTCCCGTATAAAACAATTTGATGCTCCTGTAGCTTAAAGTCAACTATAGACATCATGGGCCGTGGATAGCCTAGTGGTTAGAGCAACGGACTCCAGACCGGAAAGCCTGGGTTCGATGCCCGATGTAACCAAATACCCTTCCCCCCCCCCCGAGTACACACAGAGTACGTGCTCGTTAAATCAGTGGGTCCGAAAGTCTTGTGGGTAGTCGCAGCTGAAACCACAAGTGCAGGGGGCTGGAGAATATATCCCTTCCCTCTAGTGTCATGCCTAAATTGTTGGAGGTAGAGATAGGTGGTGTCGATATCTATCGTGTAAGAACCGAACCAAATCGTACTATCATCTGCAAGGTGCTCAAAGCTTAAGCTAAAGACAGGCGTAAAAATCTAGCCCTTAACTGCGATGAATTTCGTGGACCTTGATCTGATGTGACTGTCGATCAGGTGGTATAAGCAACAACAACCATACAACAACATAGACCTCATAATTCTTAAATAGAAATTTGAAAAATTACTTTCTAATTCATCTAGTATTTGTTTTAATCGACTGTAGATCATATGATAAGTTTCGGTTCCAATTGTCTGTTATACGAGCAGTTTTTTTTATAATTTTATTAAAGTGAAATGGTATAACAAAGAATAATAAGTACTTTATTGAAGAATCGGGAAAATCTCGTTACGTGCGTTAATGCTTAAGAATAAATTTTTCTCTGAAATTATCACAATGTCATTTTTCATGTCAGCTCCTCCTTATTTTCAGTATCTATGCAAAAATAAATCAATTAAGCATTAAAATATAAATATATCATTTTTCTTTCAAAAAATCCTTTCTCCTGAGATACTCAAAAGCGGTAATGTTTTTTGAGTTATTTTATCTGAGAAAAATCGTCTTTGTTTAAACTCATTATACGTAAAGTTCCTTTTTTTTTACATACATAAAATGATTTTAATTAATTAACTTTAAAAAAAATTTATTTACACAGGGGAAAAAGCAAAATATATTTTATTTTTCCACTGACAGTTTTAAAAGCATGCTTTTATTATAATCGTTTAACCCTAAGCTTTCCTATCATTAATTAAATTGGGCTTAGTATTTTTTTTAAACTTGTATCTTAAAAAATATGATATGGATATCATTAATCAGACTGAAAATTATTCCGAATTTTATGGTCGATTCAACTTTATTAGTTAAGTCTAGTCCGTCTATTGACTATACCAAAATGAATAATCTTTACTTTATATTTTACGAATTGAAACATTATGCTAATAAAGTATTCCACTTATTCGGTAGTGAACTAGTAGCCATTGACGCGGGACTTGAGACCATTCTATCTAAGAAGAATTACGGTGATCTTTGGATTCTCTCCGATAGCCCTAATTCACTTCAACACCTTTTCAAATGGTTTGTTGTTGGCGACAAAACCGGTGCCTCCATCTTACACAAACTGAACCATACACCGCTATATCATGATATTCATTTTCAATGGATCTCATCTGACGTCGAATTTTATGGCAATGAAATGGTGGACAAACTAGCAAAGGAGGGCTGTAATCTCCCAACTCCCTCTACATCCACCCTTACCTATCTGGAATTATACTCGTTAAAAAAAACTCAAAATTTGGTAGAATGGAGAGCGCCTCCCACTCATCATTGGTATGCGGATAATAGACCCGTATTGGCCCTAGCCCTCAAGTGTGATACATGCTCCCAGACTACACTTTCTCGTCTTGCTAGTGATCACATCAAGTGCCTTTCATTCTCAGCGAACAAGAAGATTTTCTCCGTATGTGCAAGGTGCCAAGATCACATGGCTTAAGCAAATATATCTTCACGGATCCCTTTCTTGTGCTGGACTTTTTGAGAGTCAACGATTTAATTGATCTTGTTTGACTTCTCTCATCAGACCCTGGAGGATTAGCAGCAACAACAACACTTATTCGATTATTTTAACACGTCTAACTAACCATGTCACATTACCTTGTCCTGTTTGAGGTGGAGATCTTGCTGATAGTTGAGGTTCCCGGGGGGGGGGGAGATTCAAACACAATAGGAATAAAGAAGCCACAGTAGGGAATAATTCAGACTCGAAAAGGTAACAAACTGCGATATTCATAATAATTCACTTTTATTAGTTTAAGCCAGTGATCTTCAATCTTTATAGGACTCGCGGAACCCTTAAAACTATTAAGGTGTTTTCGATGAACTCCATTCTGCCCTTAGAAGAAAATATATCTTAATAGAATATTTAAAGTAGATGAACATGTTATATACAGGGTGTTTCATAAATGATGGGAGTAACTTTAAGAGGTGATAGTACACATCAAGACGAGTAATAGTAAATAGGAAACCAAGTGTCCCAAACGTCTTCCGAAGGAGAAAGGAGCCATCAAAGTTTAGGGTCCTAAATTTCAAATGATGATAAAAAACGGGAAAATGGATCGATTCATTTGCGGTTTTCACTAAAATCATTCTTTAAATTAGTATTTTCATTAAAAAAAGTTTTAAAGACAAAGTTAAAAAATGCCGTTAGAGGGCGCTCTAGACTTTGGAGTACCGAACAACTAC
>BMAO01039444.1:0-30589 GCA_019973975.1 Trichonephila clavata
CCAAAAAAGCCTACCAAGATTTCCCTATTAAGGTACACAACTAACCTAAAATCACGATTGTGTTTTCAAAATATGACATTTTTTTATGATTTTATTTTATAGGCCATCTTACTAGTCCTTAAAATTTCATTTTTTTATTTTCCGTCCACTAGAACGAAACTGCAAGTGTTTTTTTTTTAAATCAAATGCCATAATTTTACACAAGATGTCAAACTTTACAATACGTTTTACTCGAAATGTAGATTTGTTCAAAAGTTTAAACGGGGACAACAATTGCTAAAAAAGTTTTGTAAATAATTTGCAGGAATTTTTTTTTGTATGTTTTTTGTATAACAGTACAGTGTTTTAACATTCAAATTTACCAATCTCTGCTTTATTACAAATTTAGAGTCCTATAGTGTGTATAATTTCTCTTCTTTTTAAGCAATTTCATATAATATATAAGATAAAGTGCTCTAGTTTTTGTAAAAATTAAAATAACTCTTATCCTGAAGGGCATTTAAAAAATGATAATAGAGCAGCAAATGAGAAAGGAAAAATTGAAAATTTATTTATAAACTTTTGGTATAGAATGGGTCCCGTTTATGTAACTTTTTGCAAACTTCTATCATTTTCTTCCATTTCTTAATTCTTACAAATTTTTCTTAAAATATACTAAATTCTGAATCCCACAAAAAGTATCCATTTTTTTAAAAAAAAGTTGTTGCAAGTAGCCAGATACTTTAATTTGAAAATTTAACTGCTGCTCTGTTTCGCTTTTCACTTTGTGACGGATCTATACGCAGCTCTACTAGCTTTTGGGGATTCTTCAGGGAAACATTTTTATCAACCAACATTCACCGAGTAAGGAAGCGTGATTATGCAAATTAAGTACATTATATTAACTTTGTATTTGCGAGTTTGAACAGCTAATTGGCAAGGTCGTTGGTTAGTTGGAGAGTGAAAGATCGTGAAATGATTAGGTGCATTTGGAGTTTATCAATGGGAGACTACTAAGAGTGGATCAATCGACGTTGATTAAATCCAGATAATGATTGCCTTCAAGGTTCTAATGTAGGACTTGACTTCATAAAAGGACAGGTATTGCGATCCTTATTAAAAAGAAGTCAGTTTATTAGTGCGTGACGTAGTTTATATTGAGCGTGTTTAAGCTACCGCGGAATCATCTGAGGGTCCGTTTTATTATCCCCAGGCTATTGAGTCTCACCTGCGCGCTCTACTATCTGATTTGTTATCTTAATTAGATTTTTATTGGGTCTGCTTGATATTTTGGTGACCATAAAATAATTAGAGTGGATATTGTCTTCTGATTATTCAGTTTTTCCCACACAACTTGCCGGGTCTGAAGGTAGAAAAGAATTTTCAGAGGGAAGCAGGAACCGACCGGCATTACAACCTCTAGTTCATTTCTTAACTATTTGATTCCAAAAACACGGGTGGATGAATGACTTCTTTTTTTACAGGTTTATATTGAATTAATGAAATTTGTTTTCTCCCAAATATCTATCCATTTTTTTCGTTGCAGGAAAATTAAAAAATTTCAAAAAACAAAATTTCTAGTAAAACGGGAAAAATATTTAAAGCGTAATTAATTCTCCAAAATTTTCATTTCTGTCCTGATGAGTGAAAGATTTAAACAAAATTTTAGACAAAGATCGTAAACTCGTGATTGGTATATCGAGTGAAGAGTTCAAAAAAACTAACTGGTTTCACTAAAGAACAGTCGGGTAGAGGCGCTGATGCATTTCAAATCTTCTGAGACTCAAAGCTTTTACGTTGGTATGATTTGGAATTTTCAAGCGCATGTCAGATATCCTCCTTTTCATTTAAAAGAGATTTAAAATTACACTATCCGTTACCCATAGCAATTGTGCATTTTAAACGAGAGATATTTATACAAATTGAGATAAATATGCGTGAATTAAATCAGAACGGCCTATATCTAATAACACTGGCAAAACAAACATTGCTAATGCGTAGTGGCAGAAGTTGTCCATCTGCCCTCGCTTTTGTTCTGTGAGCGTCGTTTCTGTTCCGTGTGAGACTTATTTTATCACGTGTGCTTGTTTAATGTATTTGTTCTTAACTGAAAACAGGAAATTAAACAAACAAAATAAAGAAGTAGCACGTTTATAGGCTTCACAGTATTTTGTGGAAAAGGCCGATGCGACATCAAAGTTCCGCAAATGAGGATGATGGCCTGATGCCTGATGTCCCAGGTATGGACGACTCTGAAAGGAAGTGGTAAAGCATGGATGGCGTTCTCCTGAATCAACTCACCGGAAAAAAAGCCAATGCAGAAAAAAGACACATCAAAAAAGTTGTTCATCATCTTTTTTGATAGTCAAGGGTTTGTCCAAAACGAATTTATACCTGAGGGAACATCAATGAATGCTGCAAGAAATTTTGACCCGTTTCATGAAACGACAAACGCAGGGTACGACCCCAGTACACACAGCAATGTCCATTGGTTTTGTTCACATAAATACTCGCGCCAAAACAGTCCAAATCGTCATACACTTTAAAAAAAAGGAAGGAAAGTGCAATGTGAACATCACCATTTCGCCAGATCTCAATCCTCCATACTTCTTCCTATTCCTATGACTCAAACTCGCTTTGAAAAAAAAAGAGATTTGAAGAAATTCCTGACATCCAATGAAAAGTAACGAGGCTCTTGATCTCCATCCAAAAACAAGACTTCTTGCAAAATTTCCAGGACATGTACAGTAGATTTCAGTGATCCATATTTATGGGAGATGACTAATTTCGTTAATATTTCTTCTTGATTACTGTTACAGTGGTATTCACTGAACTTTACCGTCAAAGATTGTATTTTCTCTCTCAGCACTCCCTTCATAGACATTTAGAAACCATACATCGCTTTTATAAGGAAATAAATACATTTAACCCGCGGTTACTCGCGATTGTTTTTGCTACTGTCGTTACTCGCGGGGTGTAGAGAACACCACAAACTTTTAACACGTGTATTAAAGAAAGCCAAAAAAATTAAGTCAATAATGATACGTATTCATAAAGTACAAGATGTTTTTTGTATTATGCGAATAAAATTATTAAATTCATTCCACATAAATAAGACTAATATTATTTAAACTAAACTCCAAAATTTTCCTTTAAAAACATGAAATTTTTTATTTTTTTCATAAAACACAAGTAAAACTTTTTTTTCCAGTAATAAACTTAATGTTAACTTGTAGTTATTGTTAAGGATAGTAGAAAGTAGAAAACAAATATCTTAATCATTTTCCAAACATTCAGAGCATACTGTATTCATATCGTTCGTTCCTGAGACATCAGACTTTATGCCATTATCCTCAGTTCAAGAAATTTAGTGTCGCATCAGCCGTTCCACAAAATTCTGTGAAGCCTCTAAACATGCCTCCTTTTTATTTTTTTGTTTGTTAATTTTCTTGTTTTCAGGTATGAACCAGCAAACTTAACAAGCATGCGTTATAAAATAAGTCTAACACGGAACAGAAACGACGCTCAACAGAACAAAAGCGAGGGCAGATGGTCAACATCTGCCACTACGCATTAGCAATGTTTTGTTTCACCAGTGTTGTTAGTTAGGACATTCTGATTTCATTTACGTATATTTATCTCGATTTGTATAAATATATGCACATATTTGTTTTACATTTAAGGCAAACACAATTGGTTTTTACATCTTTTACCCGTGGACAAATAGTAAAGAGCCCCTTTTTGGTGAATTACTGCTCTTTTTACAATATTCTGTGTCAGTAAAACTTTTTGAATTTATTGTCAATTATTTGTTTCCCTGAGTTTAATTGTTGTTTCTTGTTTGAAGATTCTCCCAATTCTTATACCGTATCCTTGAGATGAACAGATTGTTTAATATGGTGCCCTTTTAAAATAACACAGTCTTCGAAATCACTAGGTTCATCCTCAGAATCTGTCGATACTATATCTAATAGATCACCGAGTCACTGTTGCTCCCTTTCCCATGGAATTTTTGCCGTAATTTCTGAAAAACGCTGCAAAAATTTTAACAAAAAATTATATTTACAATTATTTTAAATTTTATATTATTTTTATATTTCAATTTTTGAAATTTTAAATAAAATGTATATGCATATTAATATATTTAAAAAGAAAATATTAACGGAAAGAGCGGAACACTTACCCTATTTTAGATGCTTCGAGTACGAAAATACATCTCAATAACTCGCGGGGCACACTCCAGATAAACTTTTGAAGGTCATTAAGTTTTCAATCGTCCGGGCGAGAGTGATTGCATCAGGCCTGAAGTTTCAATGACCCAAAATGTACAGCTACAGAAAAATTGTAGTTCTGCGCATTCTTTGTGGAATTATAAGAAGCCTTCCTTGTTGCTGGGGTGTACACAGTACCCTGGACGAGTGATCGTGCATTAAAAGATGTTAATTATACTTCATTTCAGTGTGTTTATTAACATCCCACATAATGCAGTACCGAGAATATTGGTAATAGACTTGTAATATTAAATCATTTTCAAGCGACGAGGATAATGCCTGTACTAGCACTCACTCCACCATATGAACCCTAAAAAATTTAATGCATATCAAACCCTCTAAAATGCATGTCTTTTAATGGCACCAGGATTCGAAGCATGACAAGCCGGTTGCTAGTTCTTGAAAATAACCATTATTCTAGCATGGAAATTGGGAAACATGGAAAGAAAAGTATTACATTAAAATATCACATGAAACATTATAACCATTAAAGGGAACTGAAAGAAAGTACTCGGGAATGTGTGATGGACACTGTTATAATATTGTTAAACTGTACTCTATAAATAATAGTAATGTCATAAAAATTTAAAACAAAAATGGAATCAAGATTGCGAAACCAGTTTAAATCTAAATACATAAATAGCAAAAGAAATATACAGTTATGCAAGACTATAGTAAGACCAATTGTTTTATGCGGTAGCGAATGTTGGACGGTTAACTAAGAAGACGAAGAGAAACTGATGCCATTAGAGAGAAAGATCTCATGTAGCTCTTTTCAAAATTTCAATTAGATCAAAAGTTATTGCAATAAAAATGTTCACATTTTTTGCATATTTGGCAGGGGAGACGTCATGAACACGGAAAAAATTTCTAACTCCTATTCCAACTAAACTCAATTTTCTTATGTAAAGTCCGACGCTGATCACGAATACATGTATCTCTTTTCAAAATTTCAATTAGATCAAAAGTTATTGCAATATAAAGTTTTCACATTTTTTGGATATTTGGCAGGGGAGACGTCATGAACAGGGAAAAAATTTCTAACTCCTTTTTCAAACGAAACTCAATTTTCTTATGTAAAGTCCGACACTGATCACGAATACATGTAGCTCTTTTCAAAATTTCAATTAGATCAAAAGTTATTGCAATAAAAGTTTTCACATTTTTTGGATATTTGGCAGGGGAGACGTCATGAACAGGGAAAAAATTTCTAACTCCTTTTTCAAACGAAACTCAATTTTCTTATGTAAAGTCCGACGCTGATCACGAATACATGTAGCTCTTTTCAAAATTTCAATTAGATCAAAAGTTATTGCAATAAAAGTTTTCACATTTTTTGGATATTTGGCAGGGGAGACGTCATGAACAGGGAAAAAATTTCTAACTCCTTTTTCAAACGAAACTCAATTTTCTTATGTAAAGTCCGACACTGATCACGAATACATGTAGCTCTTTTCAAAATTTCAATTAGATCAAAAGTTATTGCAATAAAAAGTTTTCACATTTTTTGGATATTTGGCAGGGGAGACGTCATGAACAGGGAAAAAATTTCTAACTCCTTTTTCAAACGAAACTCAATTTTCTTATGTAAAGTCCGACGCTGATCACGAATACATGTATCGCTTTTCAAAATTTCAATTAGATCAAAAGTTATTGCAATAAAAGGTTTTCACATTTTTTGGATATTTGGCAGGGGAGACGTCATGAACAGGGAAAAAATTTCTAACTCCTTTTTCAAACGAAACTCAATTTTCTTATGTAAAGTCCGACGCTGATCACGAATACATGTAGCTCTTTTCAAAATTTCAATTAGATCAAAAGTTATTGCAATAAAAGTTTTCACATTTTTTGGATATTTGGCAGGGGAGACGTCATGAACAGGGAAAAAATTTCTAACTCCTTTTTCAAACGAAACTCAATTTTCTTATGTAAAGTCCGACGCTGATCACGAATACATGTAGCTCTTTTCAAAATTTCAATTAGATCAAAAGTTATTGCAATAAAAGTTTTCACATTTTTTGGATATTTGGCAGGGGAGACGTCATGAACAGGGAAAAAATTTCTAACTCCTTTTTCAAACGAAACTCAATTTTCTTATGTAAAGTCCGACGCTGATCACGAATACATGTAGCTCTTTTCAAAATTTCAATTAGATCAAAAGTTATTGCAATAAAAAGTTTTCACATTTTTTGGATATTTGGCAGGGGAGACGTCATGAACAGGGAAAAAATTTCTAACTCCTTTTTCAAACGAAACTCAATTTTCTTATGTAAAGTCCGACGCTGATCACGAATACATGTATCGCTTTTCAAAATTTCAATTAGATCAAAAGTTATTGCAATAAAAGTTTTCACATTTTTTGGATATTTGGCAGGGGAGACGTCATGAACAGGGAAAAAATTTCTAACTCCTTTTTCAAACGAAACTCAATTTTCTTATGTAAAGTCCGACGCTGATCACGAATACATGTAGCTCTTTTCAAAATTTCAATTAGATCAAAAGTTATTGCAATAAAAGTTTTCACATTTTTTGGATATTTGGCAGGGGAGACGTCATGAACAGGGAAAAAATTTCTAACTCCTTTTTCAAACGAAACTCAATTTTCTTATGTAAAGTCCGACGCTGATCACGAATACATGTATCGCTTTTCAAAATTTCAATTAGATCAAAAGTTATTGCAATAAAAGGTTTTCACATTTTTTGGATATTTGGCAGGGGAGACGTCATGAACAGGGAAAAAATTTCTAACTCCTTTTTCAAACGAAACTCAATTTTCTTATGTAAAGTCCGACGCTGATCACGAATACATGTATCGCTTTTCAAAATTTCAATTAGATCAAAAGTTATTGCAATAAAAAGTTTTCACATTTTTTGGATATTTGGCAGGGGAGACGTCATGAACAGGGAAAAAATTTCTAACTCCTATTCAAACTAAACTCAATTTTCTTATGTAAAGTCCGACACTGATCACGAATACATGTAGCTCTTTTCAAAATTTCAATTAGATCAAAAGTTATTGCAATAAAAGTTTTCACATTTTTTGGATATTTGGCAGGGGAGACGTCATGAACAGGGAAAAAATTTCTAACTCCTTTTTCAAACGAAACTCAATTTTCTTATGTAAAGTCCGACGCTGATCACGAATACATGTAGCTCTTTTCAAAATTTCAATTAGATCAAAAGTTATTGCAATAAAAGTTTTCACATTTTTTGGATATTTGGCAGGGGAGACGTCATGAACAGGGAAAAAATTTCTAACTCCTTTTTCAAACGAAACTCAATTTTCTTATGTAAAGTCCGACGCTGATCACGAATACATGTAGCTCTTTTCAAAATTTCAATTAGATCAAAAGTTATTGCAATAAAAGTTTTCACATTTTTTGGATATTTGGCAGGGGAGACGTCATGAACAGGGAAAAAATTTCTAACTCCTTTTTCAAACGAAACTCAATTTTCTTATGTAAAGTCCGACGCTGATCACGAATACATGTAGCTCTTTTCAAAATTTCAATTAGATCAAAAGTTATTGCAATAAAAGTTTTCACATTTTTTGGATATTTGGCAGGGGAGACGTCATGAACAGGGAAAAAATTTCTAACTCCTTTTTCAAACGAAACTCAATTTTCTTATGTAAAGTCCGACGCTGATCACGAATACATGTAGCTCTTTTCAAAATTTCAATTAGATCAAAAGTTATTGCAATAAAAAGTTTTCACATTTTTTGGATATTTGGCAGGGGAGACGTCATGAACAGGGAAAAAATTTCTAACTCCTTTTTCAAACGAAACTCAATTTTCTTATGTAAAGTCCGACGCTGATCACGAATACATGTATCGCTTTTCAAAATTTCAATTAGATCAAAAGTTATTGCAATAAAAGTTTTCACATTTTTTGGATATTTGGCAGGGGAGACGTCATGAACAGGGAAAAAATTTCTAACTCCTTTTTCAAACGAAACTCAATTTTCTTATGTAAAGTCCGACGCTGATCACGAATACATGTATCGCTTTTCAAAATTTCAATTAGATCAAAAGTTATTGCAATAAAAGTTTTCACATTTTTTGGATATTTGGCAGGGGAGACGTCATGAACAGGGAAAAAATTTCTAACTCCTTTTTCAAACGAAACTCAATTTTCTTATGTAAAGTCCGACGCTGATCACGAATACATGTACTCTTTTCAAAATTTCAATTAGATCAAAAGTTATTGCAATAAAAGTTTTCACATTTTTTGGATATTTGGCAGGGGAGACGTCATGAACAGGGAAAAAATTTCTAACTCCTTTTTCAAACGAAACTCAATTTTCTTATGTAAAGTCCGACGCTGATCACGAATACATGTAGCTCTTTTCAAAATTTCAATTAGATCAAAAGTTATTGCAATAAAAAGTTTTCACATTTTTTGGATATTTGGCAGGGGAGACGTCATGAACAGGGAAAAAATTTCTAACTCCTTTTTCAAACGAAACTCAATTTTCTTATGTAAAGTCCGACGCTGATCACGAATACATGTAGCTCTTTTCAAAATTTCAATTAGATCAAAAGTTATTGCAATAAAAGTTTTCACATTTTTTGGATATTTGGCAGGGGAGACGTCATGAACAGGGAAAAAATTTCTAACTCCTTTTTCAAACGAAACTCAATTTTCTTATGTAAAGTCCGACGCTGATCACGAATACATGTATCGCTTTTCAAAATTTCAATTAGATCAAAAGTTATTGCAATAAAAGTTTTCACATTTTTTGGATATTTGGCAGGGGAGACGTCATGAACAGGGAAAAAATTTCTAACTCCTTTTTCAAACGAAACTCAATTTTCTTATGTAAAGTCCGACGCTGATCACGAATACATGTATCGCTTTTCAAAATTTCAATTAGATCAAAAGTTATTGCAATAAAAAGTTTTCACATTTTTTGGATATTTGGCAGGGGAGACGTCATGAACAGGGAAAAAATTTCTAACTCCTTTTTCAAACGAAACTCAATTTTCTTATGTAAAGTCCGACGCTGATCACGAATACATGTAGCTCTTTTCAAAATTTCAATTAGATCAAAAGTTATTGCAATAAAAGTTTTCACATTTTTTGGATATTTGGCAGGGGAGACGTCATGAACAGGGAAAAAATTTCTAACTCCTTTTTCAAACGAAACTCAATTTTCTTATGTAAAGTCCGACGCTGATCACGAATACATGTAGCTCTTTTCAAAATTTCAATTAGATCAAAAGTTATTGCAATAAAAGTTTTCACATTTTTTGGATATTTGGCAGGGGAGACGTCATGAACAGGGAAAAAATTTCTAACTCCTTTTTCAAACGAAACTCAATTTTCTTATGTAAAGTCCGACGCTGATCACGAATACATGTATCGCTTTTCAAAATTTCAATTAGATCAAAAGTTATTGCAATAAAAGTTTTCACATTTTTTGGATATTTGGCAGGGGAGACGTCATGAACAGGGAAAAAATTTCTAACTCCTTTTTCAAACGAAACTCAATTTTCTTATGTAAAGTCCGACGCTGATCACGAATACATGTAGCTCTTTTCAAAATTTCAATTAGATCAAAAGTTATTGCAATAAAAGTTTTCACATTTTTTGGATATTTGGCAGGGGAGACGTCATGAACAGGGAAAAAATTTCTAACTCCTTTTTCAAACGAAACTCAATTTTCTTATGTAAAGTCCGACGCTGATCACGAATACATGTAGCTCTTTTCAAAATTTCAATTAGATCAAAAGTTATTGCAATAAAAAGTTTTCACATTTTTTGGATATTTGGCAGGGGAGACGTCATGAACAGGGAAAAAATTTCTAACTCCTTTTTCAAACGAAACTCAATTTTCTTATGTAAAGTCCGACGCTGATCACGAATACATGTAGCTCTTTTCAAAATTTCAATTAGATCAAAAGTTATTGCAATAAAAAGTTTTCACATTTTTTGGATATTTGGCAGGGGAGACGTCATGAACAGGGAAAAAATTTCTAACTCCTTTTTCAAACGAAACTCAATTTTCTTATGTAAAGTCCGACGCTGATCACGAATACATGTAGCTCTTTTCAAAATTTCAATTAGATCAAAAGTTATTGCAATAAAAGTTTTCACATTTTTTGGATATTTGGCAGGGGAGACGTCATGAACAGGGAAAAAATTTCTAACTCCTTTTTCAAACGAAACTCAATTTTCTTATGTAAAGTCCGACGCTGATCACGAATACATGTAGCTCTTTTCAAAATTTCAATTAGATCAAAAGTTATTGCAATAAAAGTTTTCACATTTTTTGGATATTTGGCAGGGGAGACGTCATGAACAGGGAAAAAATTTCTAACTCCTTTTTCAAACGAAACTCAATTTTCTTATGTAAAGTCCGACGCTGATCACGAATACATGTAGCTCTTTTCAAAATTTCAATTAGATCAAAAGTTATTGCAATAAAAGTTTTCACATTTTTTGGATATTTGGCAGGGGAGACGTCATGAACAGGGAAAAAATTTCTAACTCCTTTTTCAAACGAAACTCAATTTTCTTATGTAAAGTCCGACGCTGATCACGAATACATGTAGCTCTTTTCAAAATTTCAATTAGATCAAAAGTTATTGCAATAAAAGTTTTCACATTTTTTGGATATTTGGCAGGGGAGACGTCATGAACAGGGAAAAAATTTCTAACTCCTTTTTCAAACGAAACTCAATTTTCTTATGTAAAGTCCGACGCTGATCACGAATACATGTAGCTCTTTTCAAAATTTCAATTAGATCAAAAGTTATTGCAATAAAAGTTTTCACATTTTTTGGATATTTGGCAGGGGAGACGTCATGAACAGGGAAAAAATTTCTAACTCCTTTTTCAAACGAAACTCAATTTTCTTATGTAAAGTCCGACGCTGATCACGAATACATGTATCGCTTTTCAAAATTTCAATTAGATCAAAAGTTATTGCAATAAAAGTTTTCACATTTTTTGGATATTTGGCAGGGGAGACGTCATGAACAGGGAAAAAATTTCTAACTCCTTTTTCAAACGAAACTCAATTTTCTTATGTAAAGTCCGACGCTGATCACGAATACATGTAGCTCTTTTCAAAATTTCAATTAGATCAAAAGTTATTGCAATAAAAGTTTTCACATTTTTTGGATATTTGGCAGGGGAGACGTCATGAACAGGGAAAAAATTTCTAACTCCTTTTTCAAACGAAACTCAATTTTCTTATGTAAAGTCCGACGCTGATCACGAATACATGTATCGCTTTTCAAAATTTCAATTAGATCAAAAGTTATTGCAATAAAAAGTTTTCACATTTTTTGGATATTTGGCAGGGGAGACGTCATGAACAGGGAAAAAATTTCTAACTCCTTTTTCAAACGAAACTCAATTTTCTTATGTAAAGTCCGACGCTGATCACGAATACATGTACGCTTTTCAAAATTTCAATTAGATCAAAAGTTATTGCAATAAAAAGTTTTCACATTTTTTGGATATTTGGCAGGGGAGACGTCATGAACAGGGAAAAAATTTCTAACTCCTTTTTCAAACGAAACTCAATTTTCTTATGTAAAGTCCGACGCTGATCACGAATACATGTATCGCTTTTCAAAATTTCAATTAGATCAAAAGTTATTGCAATAAAAGTTTTCACATTTTTTGGATATTTGGCAGGGGAGACGTCATGAACAGGGAAAAAATTTCTAACTCCTTTTTCAAACGAAACTCAATTTTCTTATGTAAAGTCCGACGCTGATCACGAATACATGTAGCTCTTTTCAAAATTTCAATTAGATCAAAAGTTATTGCAATAAAAGTTTTCACATTTTTTGGATATTTGGCAGGGGAGACGTCATGAACAGGGAAAAAATTTCTAACTCCTTTTTCAAACGAAACTCAATTTTCTTATGTAAAGTCCGACGCTGATCACGAATACATGTATCGCTTTTCAAAATTTCAATTAGATCAAAAGTTATTGCAATAAAAGTTTTCACATTTTTTGGATATTTGGCAGGGGAGACGTCATGAACAGGGAAAAAATTTCTAACTCCTTTTTCAAACGAAACTCAATTTTCTTATGTAAAGTCCGACGCTGATCACGAATACATGTATCGCTTTTCAAAATTTCAATTAGATCAAAAGTTATTGCAATAAAAGTTTTCACATTTTTTGGATATTTGGCAGGGGAGACGTCATGAACAGGGAAAAAATTTCTAACTCCTTTTTCAAACGAAACTCAATTTTCTTATGTAAAGTCCGACGCTGATCACGAATACATGTAGCTCTTTTCAAAATTTCAATTAGATCAAAAGTTATTGCAATAAAAGTTTTCACATTTTTTGGATATTTGGCAGGGGAGACGTCATGAACAGGGAAAAAATTTCTAACTCCTTTTTCAAACGAAACTCAATTTTCTTATGTAAAGTCCGACGCTGATCACGAATACATGTAGCTCTTTTCAAAATTTCAATTAGATCAAAAGTTATTGCAATAAAAGTTTTCACATTTTTTGGATATTTGGCAGGGGAGACGTCATGAACAGGGAAAAAATTTCTAACTCCTTTTTCAAACGAAACTCAATTTTCTTATGTAAAGTCCGACGCTGATCACGAATACATGTAGCTCTTTTCAAAATTTCAATTAGATCAAAAGTTATTGCAATAAAAGTTTTCACATTTTTTGGATATTTGGCAGGGGAGACGTCATGAACAGGGAAAAAATTTCTAACTCCTTTTTCAAACGAAACTCAATTTTCTTATGTAAAGTCCGACGCTGATCACGAATACATGTATCGCTTTTCAAAATTTCAATTAGATCAAAAGTTATTGCAATAAAAGTTTTCACATTTTTTGGATATTTGGCAGGGGAGACGTCATGAACAGGGAAAAAATTTCTAACTCCTTTTTCAAACGAAACTCAATTTTCTTATGTAAAGTCCGACGCTGATCACGAATACATGTATCGCTTTTCAAAATTTCAATTAGATCAAAAGTTATTGCAATAAAAGTTTTCACATTTTTTGGATATTTGGCAGGGGAGACGTCATGAACAGGGAAAAAATTTCTAACTCCTTTTTCAAACGAAACTCAATTTTCTTATGTAAAGTCCGACGCTGATCACGAATACATGTAGCTCTTTTCAAAATTTCAATTAGATCAAAAGTTATTGCAATAAAAGTTTTCACATTTTTTGGATATTTGGCAGGGGAGACGTCATGAACAGGGAAAAAATTTCTAACTCCTTTTTCAAACGAAACTCAATTTTCTTATGTAAAGTCCGACGCTGATCACGAATACATGTAGCTCTTTTCAAAATTTCAATTAGATCAAAAGTTATTGCAATAAAAGTTTTCACATTTTTTGGATATTTGGCAGGGGAGACGTCATGAACAGGGAAAAAATTTCTAACTCCTTTTTCAAACGAAACTCAATTTTCTTATGTAAAGTCCGACGCTGATCACGAATACATGTAGCTCTTTTCAAAATTTCAATTAGATCAAAAGTTATTGCAATAAAAGTTTTCACATTTTTTGGATATTTGGCAGGGGAGACGTCATGAACAGGGAAAAAATTTCTAACTCCTTTTTCAAACGAAACTCAATTTTCTTATGTAAAGTCCGACGCTGATCACGAATACATGTATCTCTTTTCAAAATTTCAATTAGATCAAAAGTTATTGCAATAAAAGTTTTCACATTTTTTGGATATTTGGCAGGGGAGACGTCATGAACAGGGAAAAAATTTCTAACTCCTTTTTCAAACGAAACTCAATTTTCTTATGTAAAGTCCGACGCTGATCACGAATACATGTAGCTCTTTTCAAAATTTCAATTAGATCAAAAGTTATTGCAATAAAAGTTTTCACATTTTTTGGATATTTGGCAGGGGAGACGTCATGAACAGGGAAAAAATTTCTAACTCCTTTTTCAAACGAAACTCAATTTTCTTATGTAAAGTCCGACGCTGATCACGAATACATGTAGCTCTTTTCAAAATTTCAATTAGATCAAAAGTTATTGCAATAAAAGTTTTCACATTTTTTGGATATTTGGCAGGGGAGACGTCATGAACAGGGAAAAAATTTCTAACTCCTTTTTCAAACGAAACTCAATTTTCTTATGTAAAGTCCGACGCTGATCACGAATACATGTAGCTCTTTTCAAAATTTCAATTAGATCAAAAGTTATTGCAATAAAAGTTTTCACATTTTTTGGATATTTGGCAGGGGAGACGTCATGAACAGGGAAAAAATTTCTAACTCCTTTTTCAAACGAAACTCAATTTTCTTATGTAAAGTCCGACGCTGATCACGAATACATGTAGCTCTTTTCAAAATTTCAATTAGATCAAAAGTTATTGCAATAAAAGTTTTCACATTTTTTGGATATTTGGCAGGGGAGACGTCATGAACAGGGAAAAAATTTCTAACTCCTTTTTCAAACGAAACTCAATTTTCTTATGTAAAGTCCGACGCTGATCACGAATACATGTAGCTCTTTTCAAAATTTCAATTAGATCAAAAGTTATTGCAATAAAAGTTTTCACATTTTTTGGATATTTGGCAGGGGAGACGTCATGAACAGGGAAAAAATTTCTAACTCCTTTTTCAAACGAAACTCAATTTTCTTATGTAAAGTCCGACGCTGATCACGAATACATGTAGCTCTTTTCAAAATTTCAATTAGATCAAAAGTTATTGCAATAAAAGTTTTCACATTTTTTGGATATTTGGCAGGGGAGACGTCATGAACAGGGAAAAAATTTCTAACTCCTTTTTCAAACGAAACTCAATTTTCTTATGTAAAGTCCGACGCTGATCACGAATACATGTAGCTCTTTTCAAAATTTCAATTAGATCAAAAGTTATTGCAATAAAAGTTTTCACATTTTTTGGATATTTGGCAGGGGAGACGTCATGAACAGGGAAAAAATTTCTAACTCCTTTTTCAAACGAAACTCAATTTTCTTATGTAAAGTCCGACGCTGATCACGAATACATGTATCGCTTTTCAAAATTTCAATTAGATCAAAAGTTATTGCAATAAAAGTTTTCACATTTTTTGGATATTTGGCAGGGGAGACGTCATGAACAGGGAAAAAATTTCTAACTCCTTTTTCAAACGAAACTCAATTTTCTTATGTAAAGTCCGACGCTGATCACGAATACATGTATCGCTTTTCAAAATTTCAATTAGATCAAAAGTTATTGCAATAAAAGTTTTCACATTTTTTGGATATTTGGCAGGGGAGACGTCATGAACAGGGAAAAAATTTCTAACTCCTTTTTCAAACGAAACTCAATTTTCTTATGTAAAGTCCGACGCTGATCACGAATACATGTAGCTCTTTTCAAAATTTCAATTAGATCAAAAGTTATTGCAATAAAAGTTTTCACATTTTTTGGATATTTGGCAGGGGAGACGTCATGAACAGGGAAAAAATTTCTAACTCCTTTTTCAAACGAAACTCAATTTTCTTATGTAAAGTCCGACGCTGATCACGAATACATGTAGCTCTTTTCAAAATTTCAATTAGATCAAAAGTTATTGCAATAAAAGTTTTCACATTTTTTGGATATTTGGCAGGGGAGACGTCATGAACAGGGAAAAAATTTCTAACTCCTTTTTCAAACGAAACTCAATTTTCTTATGTAAAGTCCGACGCTGATCACGAATACATGTAGCTCTTTTCAAAATTTCAATTAGATCAAAAGTTATTGCAATAAAAGTTTTCACATTTTTTGGATATTTGGCAGGGGAGACGTCATGAACAGGGAAAAAATTTCTAACTCCTTTTTCAAACGAAACTCAATTTTCTTATGTAAAGTCCGACGCTGATCACGAATACATGTATCGCTTTTCAAAATTTCAATTAGATCAAAAGTTATTGCAATAAAAGTTTTCACATTTTTTGGATATTTGGCAGGGGAGACGTCATGAACAGGGAAAAAATTTCTAACTCCTTTTTCAAACGAAACTCAATTTTCTTATGTAAAGTCCGACGCTGATCACGAATACATGTATCGCTTTTCAAAATTTCAATTAGATCAAAAGTTATTGCAATAAAAGTTTTCACATTTTTTGGATATTTGGCAGGGGAGACGTCATGAACAGGGAAAAAATTTCTAACTCCTTTTTCAAACGAAACTCAATTTTCTTATGTAAAGTCCGACGCTGATCACGAATACATGTATCGCTTTTCAAAATTTCAATTAGATCAAAAGTTATTGCAATAAAAGTTTTCACATTTTTTGGATATTTGGCAGGGGAGACGTCATGAACAGGGAAAAAATTTCTAACTCCTTTTTCAAACGAAACTCAATTTTCTTATGTAAAGTCCGACGCTGATCACGAATACATGTAGCTCTTTTCAAAATTTCAATTAGATCAAAAGTTATTGCAATAAAAGTTTTCACATTTTTTGGATATTTGGCAGGGGAGACGTCATGAACAGGGAAAAAATTTCTAACTCCTTTTTCAAACGAAACTCAATTTTCTTATGTAAAGTCCGACGCTGATCACGAATACATGTAGCTCTTTTCAAAATTTCAATTAGATCAAAAGTTATTGCAATAAAAGTTTTCACATTTTTTGGATATTTGGCAGGGGAGACGTCATGAACAGGGAAAAAATTTCTAACTCCTTTTTCAAACGAAACTCAATTTTCTTATGTAAAGTCCGACGCTGATCACGAATACATGTAGCTCTTTTCAAAATTTCAATTAGATCAAAAGTTATTGCAATAAAAAGTTTTCACATTTTTTGGATATTTGGCAGGGGAGACGTCATGAACAGGGAAAAAATTTCTAACTCCTTTTTCAAACGAAACTCAATTTTCTTATGTAAAGTCCGACGCTGATCACGAATACATGTAGCTCTTTTCAAAATTTCAATTAGATCAAAAGTTATTGCAATAAAAGTTTTCACATTTTTTGGATATTTGGCAGGGGAGACGTCATGAACAGGGAAAAAATTTCTAACTCCTTTTTCAAACGAAACTCAATTTTCTTATGTAAAGTCCGACGCTGATCACGAATACATGTAGCTCTTTTCAAAATTTCAATTAGATCAAAAGTTATTGCAATAAAAGTTTTCACATTTTTTGGATATTTGGCAGGGGAGACGTCATGAACAGGGAAAAAATTTCTAACTCCTTTTTCAAACGAAACTCAATTTTCTTATGTAAAGTCCGACGCTGATCACGAATACATGTAGCTCTTTTCAAAATTTCAATTAGATCAAAAGTTATTGCAATAAAAGTTTTCACATTTTTTGGATATTTGGCAGGGGAGACGTCATGAACAGGGAAAAAATTTCTAACTCCTTTTTCAAACGAAACTCAATTTTCTTATGTAAAGTCCGACGCTGATCACGAATACATGTATCGCTTTTCAAAATTTCAATTAGATCAAAAGTTATTGCAATAAAAGTTTTCACATTTTTTGGATATTTGGCAGGGGAGACGTCATGAACAGGAAAAAATTTCTAACTCCTTTTTCAAACGAAACTCAATTTTCTTATGTAAAGTCCGACGCTGATCACGAATACATGTAGCTCTTTTCAAAATTTCAATTAGATCAAAAGTTATTGCAATAAAAGTTTTCACATTTTTTGGATATTTGGCAGGGGAGACGTCATGAACAGGGAAAAAATTTCTAACTCCTTTTTCAAACGAAACTCAATTTTCTTATGTAAAGTCCGACGCTGATCACGAATACATGTAGCTCTTTTCAAAATTTCAATTAGATCAAAAGTTATTGCAATAAAAGTTTTCACATTTTTTGGATATTTGGCAGGGGAGACGTCATGAACAGGGAAAAAATTTCTAACTCCTTTTTCAAACGAAACTCAATTTTCTTATGTAAAGTCCGACGCTGATCACGAATACATGTAGCTCTTTTCAAAATTTCAATTAGATCAAAAGTTATTGCAATAAAAGTTTTCACATTTTTTGGATATTTGGCAGGGGAGACGTCATGAACAGGGAAAAAATTTCTAACTCCTTTTTCAAACGAAACTCAATTTTCTTATGTAAAGTCCGACGCTGATCACGAATACATGTAGCTCTTTTCAAAATTTCAATTAGATCAAAAGTTATTGCAATAAAAGTTTTCACATTTTTTGGATATTTGGCAGGGGAGACGTCATGAACAGGGAAAAAATTTCTAACTCCTTTTTCAAACGAAACTCAATTTTCTTATGTAAAGTCCGACGCTGATCACGAATACATGTATCGCTTTTCAAAATTTCAATTAGATCAAAAGTTATTGCAATAAAAGTTTTCACATTTTTTGGATATTTGGCAGGGGAGACGTCATGAACAGGGAAAAAATTTCTAACTCCTTTTTCAAACGAAACTCAATTTTCTTATGTAAAGTCCGACGCTGATCACGAATACATGTAGCTCTTTTCAAAATTTCAATTAGATCAAAAGTTATTGCAATAAAAGTTTTCACATTTTTTGGATATTTGGCAGGGGAGACGTCATGAACAGGGAAAAAATTTCTAACTCCTTTTTCAAACGAAACTCAATTTTCTTATGTAAAGTCCGACGCTGATCACGAATACATGTATCTCTTTTCAAAATTTCAATTAGATCAAAAGTTATTGCAATAAAAGTTTTCACATTTTTTGGATATTTGGCAGGGGAGACGTCATGAACAGGGAAAAAATTTCTAACTCCTTTTTCAAACGAAACTCAATTTTCTTATGTAAAGTCCGACGCTGATCACGAATACATGTAGCTCTTTTCAAAATTTCAATTAGATCAAAAGTTATTGCAATAAAAGTTTTCACATTTTTTGGATATTTGGCAGGGGAGACGTCATGAACAGGGAAAAAATTTCTAACTCCTTTTTCAAACGAAACTCAATTTTCTTATGTAAAGTCCGACGCTGATCACGAATACATGTATCGCTTTTCAAAATTTCAATTAGATCAAAAGTTATTGCAATAAAACGTTTTCACATTTTTTGGATATTTGGCAGGGGAGACGTCATGAACAGGGAAAAAATTTCTAACTCCTTTTTCAAACGAAACTCAATTTTCTTATGTAAAGTCCGACGCTGATCACGAATACATGTATCGCTTTTCAAAATTTCAATTAGATCAAAAGTTATTGCAATAAAAGTTTTCACATTTTTTGGATATTTGGCAGGGGAGACGTCATGAACAGGGAAAAAATTTCTAACTCCTTTTTCAAACGAAACTCAATTTTCTTATGTAAAGTCCGACGCTGATCACGAATACATGTAGCTCTTTTCAAAATTTCAATTAGATCAAAAGTTATTGCAATAAAAGTTTTCACATTTTTTGGATATTTGGCAGGGGAGACGTCATGAACAGGGAAAAAATTTCTAACTCCTTTTTCAAACGAAACTCAATTTTCTTATGTAAAGTCCGACGCTGATCACGAATACATGTAGCTCTTTTCAAAATTTCAATTAGATCAAAAGTTATTGCAATAAAAGTTTTCACATTTTTTGGATATTTGGCAGGGGAGACGTCATGAACAGGGAAAAAATTTCTAACTCCTTTTTCAAACGAAACTCAATTTTCTTATGTAAAGTCCGACGCTGATCACGAATACATGTATCGCTTTTCAAAATTTCAATTAGATCAAAAGTTATTGCAATAAAAGTTTTCACATTTTTTGGATATTTGGCAGGGGAGACGTCATGAACAGGGAAAAAATTTCTAACTCCTTTTTCAAACGAAACTCAATTTTCTTATGTAAAGTCCGACGCTGATCACGAATACATGTATCGCTTTTCAAAATTTCAATTAGATCAAAAGTTATTGCAATAAAAGTTTTCACATTTTTTGGATATTTGGCAGGGGAGACGTCATGAACAGGGAAAAAATTTCTAACTCCTTTTTCAAACGAAACTCAATTTTCTTATGTAAAGTCCGACGCTGATCACGAATACATGTAGCTCTTTTCAAAATTTCAATTAGATCAAAAGTTATTGCAATAAAAGTTTTCACATTTTTTGGATATTTGGCAGGGGAGACGTCATGAACAGGGAAAAAATTTCTAACTCCTTTTTCAAACGAAACTCAATTTTCTTATGTAAAGTCCGACGCTGATCACGAATACATGTAGCTCTTTTCAAAATTTCAATTAGATCAAAAGTTATTGCAATAAAAGTTTTCACATTTTTTGGATATTTGGCAGGGGAGACGTCATGAACAGGGAAAAAATTTCTAACTCCTTTTTCAAACGAAACTCAATTTTCTTATGTAAAGTCCGACGCTGATCACGAATACATGTATCGCTTTTCAAAATTTCAATTAGATCAAAAGTTATTGCAATAAAAGTTTTCACATTTTTTGGATATTTGGCAGGGGAGACGTCATGAACAGGGAAAAAATTTCTAACTCCTTTTTCAAACGAAACTCAATTTTCTTATGTAAAGTCCGACGCTGATCACGAATACATGTAGCTCTTTTCAAAATTTCAATTAGATCAAAAGTTATTGCAATAAAAGTTTTCACATTTTTTGGATATTTGGCAGGGGAGACGTCATGAACAGGGAAAAAATTTCTAACTCCTTTTTCAAACGAAACTCAATTTTCTTATGTAAAGTCCGACGCTGATCACGAATACATGTAGCTCTTTTCAAAATTTCAATTAGATCAAAAGTTATTGCAATAAAAGTTTTCACATTTTTTGGATATTTGGCAGGGGAGACGTCATGAACAGGGAAAAAATTTCTAACTCCTTTTTCAAACGAAACTCAATTTTCTTATGTAAAGTCCGACGCTGATCACGAATACATGTATCGCTTTTCAAAATTTCAATTAGATCAAAAGTTATTGCAATAAAAGTTTTCACATTTTTTGGATATTTGGCAGGGGAGACGTCATGAACAGGGAAAAAATTTCTAACTCCTTTTTCAAACGAAACTCAATTTTCTTATGTAAAGTCCGACGCTGATCACGAATACATGTATCGCTCTTTTCAAAATTTCAATTAGATCAAAAGTTATTGCAATAAAAGTTTTCACATTTTTTGGATATTTGGCAGGGAGACGTCATGAACAGGGAAAAAATTTCTAACTCCTTTTTCAAACGAAACTCAATTTTCTTATGTAAAGTCCGACGCTGATCACGAATACATGTATCGCTTTTCAAAATTTCAATTAGATCAAAAGTTATTGCAATAAAAGTTTTCACATTTTTTGGATATTTGGCAGGGGAGACGTCATGAACAGGGAAAAAATTTCTAACTCCTTTTTCAAACGAAACTCAATTTTCTTATGTAAAGTCCGACGCTGATCACGAATACATGTATCGCTTTTCAAAATTTCAATTAGATCAAAAGTTATTGCAATAAAAGTTTTCACATTTTTTGGATATTTGGCAGGGGAGACGTCATGAACAGGGAAAAAATTTCTAACTCCTTTTTCAAACGAAACTCAATTTTCTTATGTAAAGTCCGACGCTGATCACGAATACATGTATCGCTTTTCAAAATTTCAATTAGATCAAAAGTTATTGCAATAAAAGTTTTCACATTTTTTGGATATTTGGCAGGGGAGACGTCATGAACAGGGAAAAAATTTCTAACTCCTTTTTCAAACGAAACTCAATTTTCTTATGTAAAGTCCGACGCTGATCACGAATACATGTATCGCTTTTCAAAATTTCAATTAGATCAAAAGTTATTGCAATAAAAGTTTTCACATTTTTTGGATATTTGGCAGGGGAGACGTCATGAACAGGGAAAAAATTTCTAACTCCTTTTTCAAACGAAACTCAATTTTCTTATGTAAAGTCCGACGCTGATCACGAATACATGTATCGCTTTTCAAAATTTCAATTAGATCAAAAGTTATTGCAATAAAAGTTTTCACATTTTTTGGATATTTGGCAGGGGAGACGTCATGAACAGGGAAAAAATTTCTAACTCCTTTTTCAAACGAAACTCAATTTTCTTATGTAAAGTCCGACGCTGATCACGAATACATGTATCGCTTTTCAAAATTTCAATTAGATCAAAAGTTATTGCAATAAAAGTTTTCACATTTTTTGGATATTTGGCAGGGGAGACGTCATGAACAGGGAAAAAATTTCTAACTCCTTTTTCAAACGAAACTCAATTTTCTTATGTAAAGTCCGACGCTGATCACGAATACATGTAGCTCTTTTCAAAATTTCAATTAGATCAAAAGTTATTGCAATAAAAGTTTTCACATTTTTTGGATATTTGGCAGGGGAGACGTCATGAACAGGGAAAAAATTTCTAACTCCTTTTTCAAACGAAACTCAATTTTCTTATGTAAAGTCCGACGCTGATCACGAATACATGTATCGCTTTTCAAAATTTCAATTAGATCAAAAGTTATTGCAATAAAAGTTTTCACATTTTTTGGATATTTGGCAGGGGAGACGTCATGAACAGGGAAAAAATTTCTAACTCCTTTTTCAAACGAAACTCAATTTTCTTATGTAAAGTCCGACGCTGATCACGAATACATGTATCGCTTTTCAAAATTTCAATTAGATCAAAAGTTATTGCAATAAAAGTTTTCACATTTTTTGGATATTTGGCAGGGGAGACGTCATGAACACGGAAAAAATTTCTAACTCCTTTTTCAAACGAAACTCAATTTTCTTATGTAAAGTCCGACGCTGATCACGAATACATGTATCGCTTTTCAAAATTTCAATTAGATCAAAAGTTATTGCAATAAAAGTTTTCACATTTTTTGGATATTTGGCAGGGGAGACGTCATGAACAGGGAAAAAATTTCTAACTCCTTTTTCAAACGAAACTCAATTTTCTTATGTAAAGTCCGACGCTGATCACGAATACATGTATCGCTTTTCAAAATTTCAATTAGATCAAAAGTTATTGCAATAAAAGTTTTCACATTTTTTGGATATTTGGCAGGGGAGACGTCATGAACAGGGAAAAAATTTCTAACTCCTTTTTCAAACGAAACTCAATTTTCTTATGTAAAGTCCGACGCTGATCACGAATACATGTAGCTCTTTTCAAAATTTCAATTAGATCAAAAGTTATTGCAATAAAAGTTTTCACATTTTTTGGATATTTGGCAGGGGAGACGTCATGAACAGGGAAAAAATTTCTAACTCCTTTTTCAAACGAAACTCAATTTTCTTATGTAAAGTCCGACGCTGATCACGAATACATGTATCGCTTTTCAAAATTTCAATTAGATCAAAAGTTATTGCAATAAAAGTTTTCACATTTTTTGGATATTTGGCAGGGGAGACGTCATGAACAGGGAAAAAATTTCTAACTCCTTTTTCAAACGAAACTCAATTTTCTTATGTAAAGTCCGACGCTGATCACGAATACATGTATCGCTTTTCAAAATTTCAATTAGATCAAAAGTTATTGCAATAAAAGTTTTCACATTTTTTGGATATTTGGCAGGGGAGACGTCATGAACACGGAAAAAATTTCTAACTCCTTTTTCAAACGAAACTCAATTTTCTTATGTAAAGTCCGACGCTGATCACGAATACATGTAGCTCTTTTCAAAATTTCAATTAGATCAAAAGTTATTGCAATAAAAGTTTTCACATTTTTTGGATATTTGGCAGGGGAGACGTCATGAACAGGGAAAAAATTTCTAACTCCTTTTTCAAACGAAACTCAATTTTCTTATGTAAAGTCCGACGCTGATCACGAATACATGTAGCTCTTTTCAAAATTTCAATTAGATCAAAAGTTATTGCAATAAAAAGTTTTCACATTTTTTGGATATTTGGCAGGGGAGACGTCATGAACAGGGAAAAAATTTCTAACTCCTTTTTCAAACGAAACTCAATTTTCTTATGTAAAGTCCGACGCTGATCACGAATACATGTATCGCTTTTCAAAATTTCAATTAGATCAAAAGTTATTGCAATAAAAGTTTTCACATTTTTTGGATATTTGGCAGGGGAGACGTCATGAACAGGGAAAAAATTTCTAACTCCTTTTTCAAACGAAACTCAATTTTCTTATGTAAAGTCCGACGCTGATCACGAATACATGTATCGCTTTTCAAAATTTCAATTAGATCAAAAGTTATTGCAATAAAAGTTTTCACATTTTTTGGATATTTGGCAGGGGAGACGTCATGAACAGGGAAAAAATTTCTAACTCCTTTTTCAAACGAAACTCAATTTTCTTATGTAAAGTCCGACGCTGATCACGAATACATGTATCGCTTTTCAAAATTTCAATTAGATCAAAAGTTATTGCAATAAAAGTTTTCACATTTTTTGGATATTTGGCAGGGGAGACGTCATGAACAGGGAAAAAATTTCTAACTCCTTTTTCAAACGAAACTCAATTTTCTTATGTAAAGTCCGACGCTGATCACGAATACATGTATCGCTTTTCAAAATTTCAATTAGATCAAAAGTTATTGCAATAAAAGTTTTCACATTTTTTGGATATTTGGCAGGGGAGACGTCATGAACAGGGAAAAAATTTCTAACTCCTTTTTCAAACGAAACTCAATTTTCTTATGTAAAGTCCGACGCTGATCACGAATACATGTATCGCTTTTCAAAATTTCAATTAGATCAAAAGTTATTGCAATAAAAGTTTTCACATTTTTTGGATATTTGGCAGGGGAGACGTCATGAACAGGGAAAAAATTTCTAACTCCTTTTTCAAACGAAACTCAATTTTCTTATGTAAAGTCCGACGCTGATCACGAATACATGTAGCTCTTTTCAAAATTTCAATTAGATCAAAAGTTATTGCAATAAAAGTTTTCACATTTTTTGGATATTTGGCAGGGGAGACGTCATGAACAGGGAAAAAATTTCTAACTCCTTTTTCAAACGAAACTCAATTTTCTTATGTAAAGTCCGACGCTGATCACGAATACATGTATCTCTTTTCAAAATTTCAATTAGATCAAAAGTTATTGCAATAAAAGTTTTCACATTTTTTGGATATTTGGCAGGGGAGACGTCATGAACAGGGAAAAAATTTCTAACTCCTTTTTCAAACGAAACTCAATTTTCTTATGTAAAGTCCGACGCTGATCACGAATACATGTAGCTCTTTTCAAAATTTCAATTAGATCAAAAGTTATTGCAATAAAAGTTTTCACATTTTTTGGATATTTGGCAGGGGAGACGTCATGAACAGGGAAAAAATTTCTAACTCCTTTTTCAAACGAAACTCAATTTTCTTATGTAAAGTCCGACGCTGATCACGAATACATGTAGCTCTTTTCAAAATTTCAATTAGATCAAAAGTTATTGCAATAAAAGTTTTCACATTTTTTGGATATTTGGCAGGGGAGACGTCATGAACAGGAAAAAATTTCTAACTCCTTTTTCAAACGAAACTCAATTTTCTTATGTAAAGTCCGACGCTGATCACGAATACATGTATCGCTTTTCAAAATTTCAATTAGATCAAAAGTTATTGCAATAAAAGTTTTCACATTTTTTGGATATTTGGCAGGGGAGACGTCATGAACAGGGAAAAAATTTCTAACTCCTTTTTCAAACGAAACTCAATTTTCTTATGTAAAGTCCGACGCTGATCACGAATACATGTATCGCTTTTCAAAATTTCAATTAGATCAAAAGTTATTGCAATAAAAGTTTTCACATTTTTTGGATATTTGGCAGGGGAGACGTCATGAACAGGGAAAAAATTTCTAACTCCTTTTTCAAACGAAACTCAATTTTCTTATGTAAAGTCCGACGCTGATCACGAATACATGTATCGCTTTTCAAAATTTCAATTAGATCAAAAGTTATTGCAATAAAAGTTTTCACATTTTTTGGATATTTGGCAGGGGAGACGTCATGAACAGGGAAAAAATTTCTAACTCCTTTTTCAAACGAAACTCAATTTTCTTATGTAAAGTCCGACGCTGATCACGAATACATGTAGCTCTTTTCAAAATTTCAATTAGATCAAAAGTTATTGCAATAAAAGTTTTCACATTTTTTGGATATTTGGCAGGGGAGACGTCATGAACAGGGAAAAAATTTCTAACTCCTTTTTCAAACGAAACTCAATTTTCTTATGTAAAGTCCGACGCTGATCACGAATACATGTATCGCTTTTCAAAATTTCAATTAGATCAAAAGTTATTGCAATAAAAGTTTTCACATTTTTTGGATATTTGGCAGGGGAGACGTCATGAACAGGGAAAAAATTTCTAACTCCTTTTTCAAACGAAACTCAATTTTCTTATGTAAAGTCCGACGCTGATCACGAATACATGTAGCTCTTTTCAAAATTTCAATTAGATCAAAAGTTATTGCAATAAAAGTTTTCACATTTTTTGGATATTTGGCAGGGGAGACGTCATGAACAGGGAAAAAATTTCTAACTCCTTTTTCAAACGAAACTCAATTTTCTTATGTAAAGTCCGACGCTGATCACGAATACATGTATCGCTTTTCAAAATTTCAATTAGATCAAAAGTTATTGCAATAAAAGTTTTCACATTTTTTGGATATTTGGCAGGGGAGACGTCATGAACAGGGAAAAAATTTCTAACTCCTTTTCAAACGAAACTCAATTTTCTTATGTAAAGTCCGACGCTGATCACGAATACATGTATCGCTTTTCAAAATTTCAATTAGATCAAAAGTTATTGCAATAAAAGTTTTCACATTTTTTGGATATTTGGCAGGGGAGACGTCATGAACAGGGAAAAAATTTCTAACTCCTTTTTCAAACGAAACTCAATTTTCTTATGTAAAGTCCGACGCTGATCACGAATACATGTATCGCTTTTCAAAATTTCAATTAGATCAAAAGTTATTGCAATAAAAGTTTTCACATTTTTTGGATATTTGGCAGGGGAGACGTCATGAACAGGGAAAAAATTTCTAACTCCTTTTTCAAACGAAACTCAATTTTCTTATGTAAAGTCCGACGCTGATCACGAATACATGTATCGCTTTTCAAAATTTCAATTAGATCAAAAGTTATTGCAATAAAAGTTTTCACATTTTTTGGATATTTGGCAGGGGAGACGTCATGAACAGGGAAAAAATTTCTAACTCCTTTTTCAAACGAAACTCAATTTTCTTATGTAAAGTCCGACGCTGATCACGAATACATGTATCGCTTTTCAAAATTTCAATTAGATCAAAAGTTATTGCAATAAAAGTTTTCACATTTTTTGGATATTTGGCAGGGGAGACGTCATGAACAGGGAAAAAATTTCTAACTCCTATTCAAACTAAACTCAATTTTCTTATGTAAAGTCCGACGCTGATCACGAATACATGTAGCTCTTTTCAAAATTTCAATTAGATCAAAAGTTATTGCAATAAAAGTTTTCACATTTTTTGGATATTTGGCAGGGAGACGTCATGAACAGGAAAAAATTTCTAACTCCTTTTTCAAACGAAACTCAATTTTCTTATGTAAAGTCCGACGCTGATCACGAATACATGTATCGCTTTTCAAAATTTCAATTAGATCAAAAGTTATTGCAATAAAAGTTTTCACATTTTTTGGATATTTGGCAGGGAGACGTCATGAACAGGGAAAAAATTTCTAACTCCTTTTTCAAACGAAACTCAATTTTCTTATGTAAAGTCCGACGCTGATCACGAATACATGTAGCTCTTTTCAAAATTTCAATTAGATCAAAAGTTATTGCAATAAAAGTTTTCACATTTTTTGGATATTTGGCAGGGGAGACGTCATGAACAGGAAAAAATTTCTAACTCCTTTTTCAAACGAAACTCAATTTTCTTATGTAAAGTCCGACGCTGATCACGAATACATGTATCGCTTTTCAAAATTTCAATTAGATCAAAAGTTATTGCAATAAAAGTTTTCACATTTTTTGGATATTTGGCAGGGGAGACGTCATGAACAGGGAAAAAATTTCTAACTCCTTTTTCAAACGAAACTCAATTTTCTTATGTAAAGTCCGACGCTGATCACGAATACATGTATCGCTTTTCAAAATTTCAATTAGATCAAAAGTTATTGCAATAAAAGTTTTCACATTTTTTGGATATTTGGCAGGGGAGACGTCATGAACAGGGAAAAAATTTCTAACTCCTTTTTCAAACGAAACTCAATTTTCTTATGTAAAGTCCGACGCTGATCACGAATACATGTAGCTCTTTTCAAAATTTCAATTAGATCAAAAGTTATTGCAATAAAAGTTTTCACATTTTTTGGATATTTGGCAGGGAGACGTCATGAACAGGGAAAAAATTTCTAACTCCTTTTTCAAACGAAACTCAATTTTCTTATGTAAAGTCCGACGCTGATCACGAATACATGTATCGCTTTTCAAAATTTCAATTAGATCAAAAGTTATTGCAATAAAAGTTTTCACATTTTTTGGATATTTGGCAGGGAGACGTCATGAACACGGAAAAAATTTCTAACTCCTTTTTCAAACGAAACTCAATTTTCTTATGTAAAGTCCGACGCTGATCACGAATACATGTAGCTCTTTTCAAAATTTCAATTAGATCAAAAGTTATTGCAATAAAAGTTTTCACATTTTTTGGATATTTGGCAGGGGAGACGTCATGAACAGGAAAAAATTTCTAACTCCTTTTTCAAACGAAACTCAATTTTCTTATGTAAAGTCCGACGCTGATCACGAATACATGTATCGCTTTTCAAAATTTCAATTAGATCAAAAGTTATTGCAATAAAAGTTTTCACATTTTTTGGATATTTGGCAGGGGAGACGTCATGAACAGGGAAAAAATTTCTAACTCCTTTTTCAAACGAAACTCAATTTTCTTATGTAAAGTCCGACGCTGATCACGAATACATGTAGCTCTTTTCAAAATTTCAATTAGATCAAAAGTTATTGCAATAAAAGTTTTCACATTTTTTGGATATTTGGCAGGGAGACGTCATGAACAGGGAAAAAATTTCTAACTCCTATTCAAACGAAACTCAATTTTCTTATGTAAAGTCCGACGCTGATCACGAATACATGTATCGCTTTTCAAAATTTCAATTAGATCAAAAGTTATTGCAATAAAACGTTTTCACATTTTTTGGATATTTGGCAGGGAGACGTCATGAACAGGGAAAAAATTTCTAACTCCTTTTTCAAACGAAACTCAATTTTCTTATGTAAAGTCCGACGCTGATCACGAATACATGTATCGCTTTTCAAAATTTCAATTAGATCAAAAGTTATTGCAATAAAAGTTTTCACATTTTTTGATATTTGGCAGGGAGACGTCATTAACACGGAAAAAATTTCTAACTCCTTTTTCAAACGAAACTCAATTTTCTTATGTAAAGTCCGACGCTGATCACGAATACATGTAGCTCTTTTCAAAATTTCAATTAGATCAAAAGTTATTGCAATATAAAGTTTTCACATTTTTTGGATATTTGGCAGGGGAGACGTCATTAACACGGAAAAAATTTCTAACTCCTTTTTCAAACGAAACTCAATTTTCTTATGTAAAGTCCGACGCTGATCACGAATACATGTATCTCTTTTCAAAATTTCAATTAGATCAAAAGTTATTGCAATAAAAGTTTTCACATTTTTTGGATATTTGGCAGGGGAGACGTCATTAACACGGAAAAAATTTCTAACTCCTTTTTCAAACGAAACTCAATTTTCTTATGTAAAGTCCGACGCTGATCACGAATACATGTATCGCTTTTCAAAATTTCAATTAGATCAAAAGTTATTGCAATAAAACGTTTTCACATTTTTTGGATATTTGGCAGGGAGACGTCATGAACAGGGAAAAAATTTCTAACTCCTTTTTCAAACGAAACTCAATTTTCTTATGTAAAGTCCGACGCTGATCACGAATACATGTATCGCTTTTCAAAATTTCAATTAGATCAAAAGTTATTGCAATAAAAGTTTTCACATTTTTTGGATATTTGGCAGGGGAGACGTCATGAACACGGAAAAAATTTCTAACTCCTTTTTCAAACGAAACTCAATTTTCTTATGTAAAGTCCGACGCTGATCACGAATACATGTATCGCTTTTCAAAATTTCAATTAGATCAAAAGTTATTGCAATAAAAGTTTTCACATTTTTTGGATATTTGGCAGGGGAGACGTCATGAACAGGGAAAAAATTTCTAACTCCTTTTTCAAACGAAACTCAATTTTCTTATGTAAAGTCCGACGCTGATCACGAATACATGTATCGCTTTTCAAAATTTCAATTAGATCAAAAGTTATTGCAATAAAACGTTTTCACATTTTTTGCATATTTGGCAGGGAGACGTCATGAACACGAAAAAATTTCTAACTCCTTTTCAAACTAAACTCAATTTCTTATGTAAGTCCGACGCTGATCACGAATACATGTAGCTCTTTTCAAAATTTCAATTAGATCAAAAGTTATTGCAATAAAGTTTTCACATTTTTTGGATATTTGGCAGGGAG
>BMAO01039445.1:0-30064 GCA_019973975.1 Trichonephila clavata
CATTTATCCAACTTTGTAATTAATTAAATGTTGCAAATCGCGTATCTTTCATTTTCCTTATCTTAAAAAATTAATTGTTTATTTAACTTGCTACAATATGTTTTCTTTCGCTTAAAATTTCACAATACCCATAGACACCGTAATCTGTATATGTATGTTTGTTTGTTTAGAGTGTGTGAGCGTGTGCATGTGTATTCTGATCAGGATAGTATGATAATTGAAATAATAAATAATGACATAAATTAAATATATGTATATACCAAATTAAATAGTTCTTTCCATATAAATATAACAGATAACACGATGTTGGATGTCTATAGCTTAAGTTTCTTATAACGCTCTCCTGTAGAACAAGAACAGTTAAATTGCACATTACAGTTGCTATATACGTAAAACTCTCTAGCGGAAGTTAAGAAAAGAAATTAGTGCCTTTTTTTCCTACGCTGCTAGCCATGCAAAATGCAACACCAAGAATGACGAAAGATATCCCAGCGAAATTTATTTGGCAGATAACATGTTGTACTAACACCTAATGATTAAAATTACAGCCTCTTATGACATGTGGATGATGACAAAATCAGAAGATAGCGTGACAGCCATTGTTGGCTAAAACCGTTGCCAAATGTTTCTGCATAGGATCAAAGAGGATTTGGTTGTACCTTTGGAGAACAACAGTCCATGCGGCTTCTACATATCGACAGAGTTGAGCTGGTGTAGCAGCGGGCTGTCTATCCCGAGCCAGCTGTTGTACAGACATGTATCGTACGTTTTAGATTGGCGATAAATCCGGAGAACAAGCAGGCCAAAGAAGCAATTCCATCTAACAGGGAACGAAGAACAATAGAACATTGCGTGCTATGTGTGGTCCTGCATTATCCTGTTTTAATATGGCTGATGTCAAGCACTGAATGTATTGGAAGATCATAGGCTCCTTCATTTCAGAGTTGTAGCGATGGATGTTCAGTGTACCGGCAATGCGTACTAGAGGGGTGCGGACGGCAGTGAAATAAATCCCTTACCTCCCCAAACTATGATACCGGGAATAGGAACAATGTGGCGATGCATAACGCAACAGTACAACAGATTCTCACCACGGTATCACCAAACTCGGATCCGATCATCATGATGTTGCAGGCAGAATGCGGATTCGTCATTAAACGCTATTTTGCTGTCATCATTCCGTGGCCCAAATTCACTGTTCATCGCAACTTTGGCGGCGCAAGGGCCTGTGGTTTCCAATCAAGGGTTAAAGGAAGCAACGCCCTGCAGGCTTTCCTTTCTGCTGGAAACGGCGTCGAATGGTACGAACTTGCAACGAACGAAGCATAACAGAGTGAATCTGTTGTGCTATGGTTGGTGATGTGGCTGCGTGATTCATCACTGCCACGCGCACATTCCACCTGTCATTGCGGGAATTGATGCAACAAGGTGGGGGCAATCGACCCCTTCAATCCATCGTTTCCTCTTGCATCCAATAATGATAGATCCGCATCACAGTAACTTGGTTTTGCCCAACACCTTGACCGATTTCTCTGCAGAATAATCGGCAATCTCTATAGGCTGCTATTCTTTGTTCGATCGAATTCAAAATTCTAGTCAAAAGACGCTCGATGTCTTCCACGCGGCATAGATAAACCGATTAAGGAAAAAGGACGAAAAAATAATTGCCAAATTAATAATCTGTTCTCCTCTAATATTGCGCTTGCAGGTGGTGCTACGGTCGCCTGTGATATGCGCATAGTTAAATTGCTAATGATTTTTTAAATTTCATCGCCACCCACGCATGGTGTAAATTTCACATGGTTCGCATGGTTCTTTCAGGGTGTCGCATTTTGTGTGGTCAGTAGTGTAGTAGAATGGAAATGTTGAATTGATTATAAAATATATTCATCAATTCAAAAGTTCCTGAAAGAAGTATATGGCGTATTAAATTTATTTATATTTTTCTTTAGTGTTCTTTGAAAAAGAAATCTTACTTTTCCTGAAATCAATGAATGAAATTCAATATAATAGGCACTTAAAATCGAAAGAATGAATGCAATTTTTCACTATTCTTCGTGTTATTCATTTCTAAACTTAAAAAAAAGAAAGATTAGTGGAGAAATAGGTATTGATTTTGCTTTCATGAGTTCAATAATTAAAAAAGGAATTCCAGGGTTGAAAAGGAAGAACGTGCTATCTTCGATTATTTAATGGATCATATAAGCACAGTGTGTCATTTTAGACGGTTAAACTGAAAGAAATTTTTATTATATCTTTTAAACTTTATCGTACTTCGTTTCTATCCATTGAAAACTTTGGCACAGGTTCCATCGATGAAAGTTCTATTGATTTTCTCTCTATTCATATGAAAGTTTTATCGATTTGGTCTCTATTCAAACTCGATCTTTTGAATTGAAACACATGCTTTTGAAACTGCTTAGTAGCTTAAAATCAAAAGTCGATTTACGAAGAACATTTCATGTGTTACTTTGGTGATAAAAGTGATATGGAAAATGATTATACTTTTCATTTCCATTTTATTACTGAAATGTACAAGAATTGAACATCTTGCTTCATTGTACATTGGTTCAATGGCAGTCAAACTGTATTTGTAGAGCATTTATGCACTTATGAATGTATACATTATTTTAATATTTATTCTATGCATTATTTTAACATTTATCTAACTATGCGTTAATGTCATAATACAGTTATCACATTAAAAGCTTCACCATTATTTATTAGCTCAAGCACTATGCATTATTTATTTTTATATTTGCTTAATATTGCATTATTTAATATTTTCTTTTATATTTGCATTCTTTTTTTGTATTGCTTGGAAATAAAATCACTAAAATTTCATTAAATTTGATTAAAGCAAAAAATTAGTTTGTACTAATGATTTGATAGGTTTTTGTTTTTAGAATGATGTTTAAGAGCTATAAAAAATTAACTTTTTAAAAGCCAGTTTTCAATTACCTGATAAAATAAGAAAATGGCATTTAGGTTTATATAAATTTATTTCATTCGATGTTTTGTCTTTTAAGAGGCCGGAAGGATTTAGAATGTAATGTCAATGTAATCTGTTATCAATACAGGAACTTTTTTAAAAATAAATACTTTGTGCATTCTTAAATCAAGTGTAAGTTGAGGGATGTTGTGTGTATATGTCTGCTTATTGATTCAAGAGTAGAGGATCCTGAACTTTTCTAAAGCAAATCATTTTCATAATCTAAATTTAAATAATATACCTTAGCTCCTATTTTCTATTCTAAGCATTATTTAAGTAATTTCTTAAAAACTTAACAAATTTCTTTTTTTAAAAAAAAAAACAGCCTTCTGATTCACTGTTTATATTTTAAGGAGCTCAAGTACTTCATAAACTGAAAAAAAATATTTATTAAATTTCCTTCCCCGAATATTGTATTGATTTAGTATTGCTTCAGGGATAAGAGTGTTAATATTATAAATAAAATATAAACATTATTGATAAAAATTTATACTAATAAGAAAGTTGCAGGAAACTCAAAAAAATGTTTACACATTCGTAAATATTAGCAATTCAAATAATGAACAATTAAGCTCTGTAATATTAAAAGATTAATTATTTTTTATTTGAGTGATGTGTTTTCAAAATAATTGTCTTGTTTTTACATAATTTTATAAAAGTAAAGCAAACAGTTATGTCTATAAATATATAAAGACGCTAATTTTTTAATAGGCTTCGAAGCAGAGTTTACTTAAAGCAGTGTAAAAACGTCTGTTTCCTAATTTGAATCCTTATTTTATTTTTTAAACATATTTTATCCTTAGAATTAGTTTCCTTCTTAGCTCATTTTAATATAAGAAAGTAATTTTTATTTTTAATATTGATAAAGGAGCTGAGATTTTAAGAGGTTTCCTTGCGTGGCTGATGAAATATACAGTAAAAGTAAAATGCCTACGTTTCTTGCATGTTATCTAGACAACGTACTCATCCAAATGTGTTAAATAGATGTCGGCTAACGCTCTTAAAACATTTTTTAAACCAGTTTCTCTCTCCCTCTCTAGAAGTTTAATTGTACTTCAAAATATTGTTTGAGTTTTATCTTAAGATTATATACGGATATAAAAAAATTAATAATGGCTCATTAAATAATTGTAAGCAGAAATACACTGCTGTTCAAAATTAAGAGAATTTTCAGATTTGTTTGATTATCTCTAGAACTAATTAACAGATTTTAATGTGAAAAATTTTGTGCGAACAAAGAGTTGATATAATGCTTTAAAAAAATTCAAAATTGTAATACACACGCATGATCGCGTGAAACACTCTTGGGAATCAGACGGTATGAAATAGCAGTTGTAGAATATAAAAAAAAAAATTGGCTATTGAGGGCATCGTCCCATCTTACAGATATACAGGCTACTTCCCCTTAATTTTATACTGGAAGTAAAGGAATTATAGAGTACGTGCGGCAGTTAGTTTCACTCGTTTAGCAACTCTGTTTTTAGGCCTTTGATGGTTCTCGGAGGGGGGGGGGAGTGTTGCGTGTCATAATTGCCCTTTGCAGAGCGTCCTAGGCATGCTCTATAGGGGTGTGATTTGGAGATTTGACTGGAAAATTTATACAACAAATAGCTTCCCTTTCCAAAAATTCGTGGGTAAGATGAGTTCTATGTGGTCTCGCGTTGTCATCATTTAAAATAGAATCAGGTCCAACTGCAGCCGTAAAAATGCAAACATAGGGCTTCAAGACCTCATTTCTATACCTCACAGCAGTCCAAAAGCCTCTTTCGAAGACATGGAGAAGTGTGCGGTCATCCAACTGATGCCTGGCCAAACCATCTAGCCTCCGCTGCTATGATGGTTGGTTTTTTGGACGTAGAAGGGCAAGCTGTGGGGTTCCCTGATTCTCTTCATATGAAAGCATGGTGAGAATTACTAGTTAGGCTGAACCACGACTCATCACTGAAGAGAATAGTCGCCCATTGATCCATGCTTCTATCTCAATGGTCTCTGCACCATGGATTCTCCTGTTTGTAGTATTTAGAGGGATGAAAACAACAAGTCATCTTAGAAACAGTCCTCCCTGCTGAAGTCTTCTGGAAACAGACCCTCGTGAAACTCAGGATGCCTTGGCGTCATACGATTCACTAGACAGCTGAGAAGCTGTAGCATCCATATTATTCCTCGCTATAATGGATGAATGGAGCTCTACTCTGGTCCAAGTGACTCTTGGTCGACTTCACCCAAGCCTCTTCTGGACGATCTTGTTACCCTGTAACTGATTCCCTAAGTTAAACATGACGTTGTGCGTTAAATAGAATTCTATAAAAAACTGGATTTGAGACATGCTTGCATCTAGCCAAGAGGTATCAAACTCGCGGCCTACAATGAGCATTTTTACGGGTCGCCAATCTATTGGCACATAATTATGTATAATAAAATACCAAAATTTCTTCGAAATAGGAAAAATAGTTGGAGAGAAGAGATGTTAAGTTTCAGGACGTACATATAAAATCTTTCTTGTTCTTTTATATATTGTTATTATAATGTATTATTCTAAATAAACATTCAAACCTACGTTTCTGTGAATTTTGATTTTTTTTGCGGCCCAACTTGAGTTAAACCTTTTTTTTATATGGCCCAAGTCAGCCTTTGAATTTGACACCCTTGATCTAGCCTGCTTCCAATACACCACCTCATTCCATCATCTATATAGTAATCTATATAACATTTATATAGTAATTAGTTTTTACTGTTTGAAGTCTAATTTATTTGATTGCTTCAAAAAAAAACCCCAAAAATTTGTTGAGGTGTATTGGTGCACAAAAAGCAGATTGTTCCATTCGAGCTTATAAATCCTGTTACTCGAATAACTTTGTATATGTTGTAATATGCTTACTTTTTCGACATCAAGGTATGCATCTTTGTTTCAAAGCCGTATTTTTACATTATTTAAAAATCTTTCTTCATGAAATTAGACAAAATATGTAAATTTTCTTAATTTTGAATTCCAGTGTATTATAATGAAATGTGTGTTTATGTGTGTATATTTGTGTTTGCTTATTTTTTCCCTTTATTTAAACTTTTTTATGAACTCATACTAGCTGAACTTAATTAATAGTATTGCGAATATGGTTTTAAGAGATATTAATTAATAATATTAAGATAATTATTATTTGTTAAGATACACCAATAATACATATAATAAATATTGCAACAAAGATCAGGTAATGTAATTTGATAGTTGTATATTTTTTCATGCATTTTTTATCACTGCTTAGAGCATTTTGTTGCGTGATTTATATTTACACATATAGACAAAAATAAAAACACAATTACACATATACAGATATATATGAAAAAAATCATGAAATGCATGTTACATATTGAAGCAAAAATAAAAGTTCCCACTTGTCAAGAAAAATAATACGTAATTAATATAAATTATGCAATCAAATTAAAACTCAGTTCTTTATTTAGATTAACCAAAAGTGTTATTTAGAGCTTTTAAGATGTTTCACGGATATAATTTTGAAATGAATGAAAAGCTAAAAACTTTTGAATAAATTATTTTTAAGACTCGAAAGTGTAAACAGAAATTTGTGTACACATTTTGGAAGTAAACCTGCAATAAACAAAAATAAAGTCAGTCAGGTTTTACTTTTATTATATCTAGTTATGATTAAGAAACTGTCTACGAAAGAAATATTTTAAAGGATAAAAGAATATATTATTTTACAGAGATCTATAAATAATGTTTGGGACTCTAAACATTCAAAGTAAATAGTTTTAATATTATTCAATGTTTTCTGTCTAAGTAAATGATGTGTAAATAAACCTTTCTTTTAAATTTATTGTTAAAAACGGCTTATAGAAACACCATTTCAAAGAAATAGTAAATATTTGATTCAAATTAAGAATAATATAACCTTTTCAATCAAATGTAATTCACATTTTTATTAATACCTGGTTTCTGCATTGTTAAGGAAATACTTATTAATATCAAAATATTCTACTACACAATTAATTTAATAGAATTCTGAAACAGTGAAAAGGTTCATCTTTCACAAGTATTTTCCCTTAAAATATACGCAATAATACAACGATTTATTCTCTTTTAAATTATTTCCGACATTTAGAAGCAAATACTCAAAGTAAATAATTGACCTTTGTGTGTTTTGAATTCATTTACAATAAAGGCGCGGCGGTAAATACACATTAACTTTGAAATATTGTAGAAATTCTCGAGATATTCATTTAATGAAAATATGCAAATTGTTCCTAAATGAAAAATAAAAATGTTTTTCAACATAAATAACTTAAGCCGCGCTTGATTTAAAACATCGTTCATTATACCTCTATATTTTTATTTACTTAATTTCAAGCTCCCGTTATTAAATAAGGGAATAATAAGATATATGATAACTTTGTAAATTCTTTAAAATGAAGGTAGGACAATAGTTTGTTTTATTCTCTTTCAAAAATAAAACTTATAGGAAGAATGTTATAGTAGTTTTATGTAAAATGCGATGAATATAAAAACAAACAAAAAATAGTTACAAGAAAAAAAGCTAAATTTTTTTTTCAAAAAATTTATAAATTTTTTTTAACTTTATGCCCATAAATTAAAGATAATTCAGGATCATGCCGCAATAGAACACTAAAATAAATATATCACCCTTAAAATGATATCACACGTCTTTAAAAATCAGATGGAACTTGCAGAGAAACACAAGCTGACCTGACACCGATAGTACGTCACAATGACGAGAGTATAAGAAGGGGAAATATAATGAATATAGGCAAAGAAGAGTAAAACTTTTCGCAATCACTTTATAATTCTTTCAGGGGAATAACCGCATAGCTATAACACAAAGGACGCATTTGGATGACTTTTTAAGTGGTAGAATTATCGACGGTCTAAAATGGGGGTGTACCCAGCTGGAAGCATCCGAGGAACTTGGAATCAACCAGAGTGTCATATCGAGATTTTGACTACGATTCCAAGATCATGATAATGTAAGTAGACGTTACAGCACAGGTCTCCCCTGAGTTTCAACGCCGACTAAGGACCGGTAATTGATAGTTACTGACAAAAGAAACAGAGTGAGCACAGCATCAGACCTATCTCGTCAGCGCTCTTCTGTCACTACTACGACAGTTTCAAGACAGACCATTTACAGACATTTAGGGCAGATTGGTCTATATAGTCGTAAACCTGTCAGATGGGTTCCATTTACTACAACTCACTATCACCTGTGGTTAGCCTGAGTAGAGAACATGCATTGTGTGAACACCGCAGCAGTGGATTTGTAAGATATTTTCCAACAAGTCCAGGTTTAGTATGCAATCTGATTCTTACGGGACTTTCACATAGAGTACCCATTAGCACCAACAGAACATCATTGAACGGCATCCTTTCGGTGATGCAGGAATGCTCGGTTGGGGTGGGGGAGAATTAATGTGGATTCCAAAACGGACCTAAGTGTTCAAATTGGAACCATAGTAAGCCAAATGTATCAGGACGTAATTCTAAACATGTGCATCTGTTTCGTGGCTATGGGCGCAGAAATTGTGTTTATAAATGACAACGCCCTTCCTCACCATGCAATCATCGTAAGCGAATGATGTCAATCACAGGATACCACCCATATGGACTGATCAACATTCACAACGCACTTGAATCCAGTAGAGCATGTGTGGGACATACTTGGCCGACGAGTTGCAGACCGTCAACCACCTCTTACATCTATACTGGAACTTCGGAGGGCAATGCTTGATGAGTGATGTAATATCCTTCAATATCAGATAGATAATTTGATACTCAGCATGACTAAGCGTTAAACGGAATCTATTGCATCGTATGGGAGACATACTGTGTGTTAACCATCATATCAATTTTGTAATATTTTTTATTAATGATATCAAACATATAGAACCTTTATTGTTCTTTCCCTTTTGTGTAATAGAAAGGCTTTACAAACAAGTAACATTTTGTTTTTGCTTCTGACTATTTCTTTGTATGAATCTTGTACTATCCTTAATTTTCGGACATGAGTGTACTTTAACCCGAGAATCGTCGCACGGGGAGCAGAGTATATAACCCCGGTCTCTCCAAATAATTAACTCTGGGCAAGTTCTTTTTTTGCTACCAAAGACCTTGACAGTATCCTCCTGTATGTCATTCTTCATGGGAACTAAAAAGTTTTTCACATATTTCTTTCTTTTTTAGAAGTAGCAAACTTTTTTTTTTGCAATTTTAACGTACGTATTTTGACAGATTTCCTCGTGCGACCAACTTTGTTTCAAAATATGTGCTATGAATATGTTACATTTTTCCCTCGTGAACAATTTTGTGATTTTGATTGCTGTGTTGTTTGACTCATTGTGGTTTATAAATGTAAATGAGCGGAATATAAAAAAAATATATATATTCATCTATAATCTCTATTAAAGGAAGTTAAACTGATGAAGCAAGGGAAGAATCTGCTGAAATAGTACATATTAATCTTGAAAGGGAATGTAAATTTGAGAAAAGCGATAAACATGAAATGAAAAGAGAATTTCAAATTCTACCCAAAGAACATCAAGAAAAATATCGAGCCATAAGTGTACCACAAGACATAATTTGTTCTGTCAAAAAGGCACATGCAAGAAAAAGATCCAAAATGCTATTTGTCGATTATCAAAGGATAATAACAAAATATAACAGTTTTCCCTGAAAGTATCATTTCTGTAATAGTAACGAAAAGTGTCTGTGTGTGTGATTTGTGTCCTTTATTAAGGTCACGCACATTCTCTCGAAAAGTTTTAATTTAGTTTTATTGGAATTTTCTCACATTACGAAAGAAATGTTAGAAAGTTCAAAAAGGGAGGTAAATATACTTTTTCTTCGTTAAACTATTCACTGGAATTACGGTTTTTATAGTGTACATTAAAAACAAATATAAAAAATGATTGAGATGACTCAGTCACTCCGCTGACTATGAACGTTATTATTGATTGTGCGTCTGCCCCCGTATTAAATATGCTATTAAGTATGCATTAAATTATAAAAGTACACACCTTGTTTTAATTTGGCAAGGAAGGATTTTTCCAATAGTAGAGTAATTTACATCAGGAAACAAGGTACTTTGAAATCAAAATGACTACCTGTACTGCACACACACAGCAGAGTCCTGAAAACTTATCCTAATGTTGGCCGAAGGGTGACCAAGTTTGTGAAAACGCTGGGTTATTGTGAATAGGATTATAAAAGAATAAGTACAAGGTTCCTCAGAAACAAATGTGCTGCAGTTGTATGCATTTTTTTTTTTGAGAATATGACATAAAAATAACCAAATGCCCTTAAACAAAGAAAAAATAAAAACTCACTACTCACTATTCAATCATGATTTTCATCGCACTTCCCTCCGTTCAATAACAATGTATTGAATTCGAAAATATGATACTTTGATGCTTAGCTACAATACGACTTACACTTCTTAAGTGCCTCCGGACAATATATAAACGTCTCTCTCAGCCAGTGCATAAATTTCCGCGGACGTATATGTACGTTTTTCCGAAATACAATCTTTTCTGGTAACTGCTGTCCAGATAATTATTCCGAAGGTTTTCGAATTCAATAAAATGGCATTGACAGTGTATGTTTGTGAAGGAATCACTACTTCAGAGGATTTTATTATTTATTCTATTTCTCCCCCCCCCAATGCACCACATACGCGTGTATGCGTACAAAACGGTGGCATTGGGGAGTGAATCACGTAACTGTTAATCGTTAGTTAAGGAATTCATTATAAACCGCTCAAATTATCAAGATAAATGCTAATATTTGCATGTAATTCATGTATATAACAAGACCATAGGGTCACTAGTAATTATTAAATTTGTTCTTAACTTACTGTTGTTAAATTGATTATAAAATACATAGTGCAGTTCTGATTTATTTGTAAGGGTATCGCATCAGCTTAAATGTTTTTTTTTATTATGTAAGAATGCATTTTGCTTGTTTACTTTCAATAAATTAATAATTTTTTTAAATGATCTTTTATTTTCGACTTCTCAATATGCTCGCACCCTTTTTTAGGGTTATCACCCCCACCCCTATGGGGGAGTACTCCTCAGCTTGAGAAGTGCTGGCATAGAAAGTTTACTAAGCGAAAAAAGAAATTTAATCAACGCATTATTGGTCAGTTACATTTGAGAAAAATACTTTAGAAGGGTATATTGCTTTCTATAAGGAAAATTAATAAGTCAACTTTGCAAAAACTGGTTATATTTTTCATTGAAAGAAATGAGTAATATCCTATTCTATTTCACCGCATTATCCTTTTTGCTGCTTCATCACGAAGATGATGAAGGAACAGTAAGTCCATTATCGACACACCTACTTGTTCAAAATACAGAAGGGTGGTTTCGACAGCCTTTAGTCTCTCACTGTGTGATATTTAGGAGTTTGTATGGTGTCTTCAGCATTAACATCATCATTTTCAAGCATTTTTTCATTAATTGTCACATCAGTAATAACTACTGCACGTGGGAACTTGCACGGGTCTATTAATGGGGTTTTTCACGACCTGAGAGAAAGTGACCGAGTTAAATGGACTACCGGGTCATCGAGTTCAGAGTTTTCAAGACTCTATTGCACTACTCTTACTTTTGTTGAGATAATCTTCATATTTTATATCGATGAAAGAACCGAACGTTTGAAAACATCATGTTTTGACAAATATTATTGCCTATTTAATGGGGATTATTTTGCACGCATTATTTTACTAAATAAAGATAGACGAAGAGATTTCGCAATTTTAATTTACGCTTTCGGAATCACTATTGGGGGTGAATTTTGAACATAATTTAGAAAATTAAGAAGAGTATACTGTCTGATTAAATTTCCCACATCACATCACGCATATAACATGTAAGCGAGAAACATATATAAAAGAGATTAACTAAATTTCAGACCATAATTTAAACCTTTTCCATAGTTAAATCAATTTAAAATAGAAGTGAGTTTCATGTTCCGAAGATGCAAAAATATTTTTAATTAATGAATAAAGTAACTCTTAGCTAAAAACCGTTTCAGAAATTAGATGTTCTGGTAATCATCTGCAGCATTTTTTGGTTAAAAAATACGGTATTTTACTGTACAAAAATAAAAAAAAAGAAACGAGTCTTACAGTAGTCGCACATGATGTGTAACATCTGACTTGTTATGCTAAATAAGCAAAGTGATTTTAATCCTGAAAGAAATGAATCGGTTATGTCTGGAAATAATTTTCTATCGAATAATTACATCTTTAATGAAATTTTATTTAATTAACACAAGGATTAATGCAGTTTTTTATCAAAAATATTTATTATTGTTCAATTTGGGGAAGAGCGGAGACAATAGATTTATGAACACTAAAGTATGACACATATACTTGTGATTTCAAAGTATTTAAAAATTGTTGAAAAACGGCGTCAGTAACAGTACCACTGTTAGTTGTCGAAACATTTCGATTAGTGTTCATTTCGAGCTTGAGCTCATCTTTCAGAAAAGCTATGAGCGGCTCAGCTTCTGGCAAACTGAAGTGAACGTTAAAATCACCACTCAAAATCATGGGAAGCGAGGGATAGTTTCTTTTTTTTAAAAAAAAAGCAGAACCACCTTCGGTATACGGTAAAAGTACAAAATGCAGGAAATCTTTAATTTTTTTAACTGTTTGATTCGGAGAAATGTATGCGACCACCAAGATGACAAGACTTGCTGGTATGTGCGGTAGACGGGCGTCTTAATTGCTACTACAGTTGGACCCCCAGACGAGGGTAGCGAAGAGACACCGTCAAGCGCATGCTTAAAAATTAGGAATTTTAGAGAAAATCAAAAATACCCGTTTACATAATTAGTCAGCTTTTTTTAATGGAGAAATCTTTTTTAATCACAATTAAAAAAAATATATTGACAGTGACAGGAATTAACCTCAAAGTATGAAAATGATAAGCACTTAAATATTTATTCAAATAATTCCATGTTACGTACTCCTATTTTTTTTAAGAATGATGAGTTTTGTAAGACGCTTAACAGGAAATATAATTGTTATTATATAGTTTACACAAAAAATATATCCTCAGATTTCACACACAACGAGCCCTGAGACTTTGAGAATTGAGCGTAAGAATCACAAGTTTATTCTGGATGAAGTCTAATAAGACTTGCTGGTATGTGCGGTAGGCGGCGTCTTAATTGTTACTACAGTTGGACCCCGAGACGAGGCTAGCGAAGAGACACCCCCAAGGCGCTGAATTGGTCAAATCAAACAGCGCGCGCTTCCCCCGACTTCCTGTTACACATTTCCGTTTTCACGAAATCACTCCAACAAATATCCAGCAACGGAGAGTAAAGATGTTACACATCAAAAACCAATTTCTTAATCTCCAAAGTTAATTGAAAATTTAGTATTTCAAACTGCTTTTTTCACTGGTATTAAAATGTTTTCTAACATTATTTATTTTTTACTTTAATTTTAGTACATCATCAAGTGGTTTGATTAACTTAATGATGTTAGTGAAATGAGTAAAAATAATAATAATCCGAAATGAGCTTCTCAGACAAATATAATTTTTTTTTAAAATAAAACATTTCCAGTAATGAAATAGAATAAATCCAGACATTTCAAAGAAATTAAAACAGACATATCTTAAAAAGTAAAAGTTCCAGTTTTTTTTAAATTCACTTAAAGTATACTTGTTTCATTTGTAGCATATTGTAACAATTTAAGAATCGATTCACCATCAGAATATTTTTTCAAGAGAAAGCTTTTCTAAGAAATTTCAAATAACATTTCTGTTTTTATTTGTTTTTAAACGAAAGCACATTTAATGTTTGCAAAGCAAACTCTAGAAGTAAATTTGATAAGGAGACATATTTTTCTCGGCAGATAATGATATTGTGTAAAAATTTGGATACTGAGCTGCCGGCATAAATGTTGTAGTTCAAAACTACGAAGTTTGTTACAGCTGAACCTCTTCAAAATACGTCATAACTCTTATTTTTCATTTCATAAAATTAAGATTAATTATGTGTTCAAGAGATGTCCCAGTTTTTTTTCAGTATAGACAAATTATCATGGTGTATTTTTTGTGTATGTACACATATCTCTTTTTCTATATATATATATCGAAAAAGTAGAGAGATGTGTGTAGATAAAAAAAAATAGACGTTAATAATTTGTAATACTTAATAAAAATCTAAAGCATTAAGTATTGTATTTCATCATATGGTGTACTTTTAATGAAACATGAGTAAGTAAATTTAGGTCATTCATTATGTGCCGTGTTTCGTTCCAATAAAATAGCTCAGAATGAAATAATGATGTGATTTGAAAATGAACAGGAAACTGTCGGTACTTCACAAGATTGAACACGTAAGCCTTCTCTCTCTCTTTATCATTGTATGATGTATATTAATGTCTCTAAAATTGTAGCTTGTGCCTTAATAGAAGTAGCTAGCAGTGATAATTAAGCATACAGTTGGAAGAGACTACTTGCAACTAAAGAGAAGGAGAATGTTTGGCTAGAATTTCGGAAATCTTTGCACATGGTTCGTGATTAATGAAAATGATTTTATTCAAGAACTGCTGTTAGGATTGTTAGTTGAAGAGTTGAAGTAAATTTATTCTGATCACGCCATTTGTGTACTCTTTTAACAGGCGAAGATTAATGAGGCTGATTTTAAGAAGCGTCATTCGCACAGTTTGTGCTTGACTTTATTTACCAGTATGTGTTTGATGATATCCATGATTGAGTTGAACTCGGAATCTAGCGCATCAACTATTTTAGTTTATAAAGTTAAAGTAACCAAATTTTTGGTATATGAATAATCAATCTAATGAAATTTTTGATTATGTAGTTTTATATATGAGTAGATTTTCATTCAAAAATAATGCTTTAATTAGATTGTAACTTGGTTATTAAAATTTTAATGCGCATACAGTAGTTTTCTTTATAACGATATAATGTAATATGAAAAAAATTTAAGAGAGTACATCGTACATTTAAGAAGAGCAGATGCCATTATTATAAAACAAGATATATGTCATACTTTAAAACGGGTATTACTCGAAGCTGATTTTTTAAATGCTCAAACAGGGACAGCAATTGATCAATATATTTTGAAAATAATTAACTGAAATTTTTTTGTATGTTCTACATAATGATAGAAGTGTTTTAATCTTGAGATTTATCAATCACTATTTTATTACAAAATTTTCAGTCACTTATGTTAAAATAATCCCTGTTTTTTAAGCAATTTCATATAATGACTGTTCTAGTTATTGTAAAAGTTAAAATATCTCTTATCCGAAGTTCAATTAAAAAAATGAATAACATAGCAACACATCAGAATTGAAAAATTGACAGTTTGTTCATAAACCTTGGTACAGAAAGGGCCCTCTTTATGTTATTTTTTATAAATTTTTTTCATTTTATTAATAATCATTTCTTTTTCTCTTCTTACTTTTAGCATATTGTTCTTAAAATGTTCTAAAACCACGGAAGTCCCCATATCTCCATTTTTTAAAAAAAGTCACAATATTGTTTGTGCCATTCATCGTTTTTGTGTCTGAATGAATAATAAATTAGAGTATTTATCAACAAAATGACTCCCTCGTCAATAACATTACAGCAGCATAAGCAACCTAAATATATATATATATATATATATATATATATATATATATATATATGTGTGTGTGTGTGTGTGGTGTTGGTTGCTATTTCCTAGCCGAAAGATAGATGATGCTTGGGTCTGAATGCTTCTGCGCATTTCTGTTGGCGCACACAGTATTTGGAAACGCCATTACTAGAAGAAAGAATATAATTCCAATGTCTATTAGAAACTGTAGAGAGACGATTGTACGTATAAACGACGTAATTTTAATCGTTGAGTGACCCAGGTCAGTGAACAATAATGTGAAAATAGTGCAATCATGAATGATTAAACTCAGTAATTAATTAAAGATGTATTCTCTTTTTCTTTCTTTTTTTTGACGGTCAACCTGCAACACGACAAAATTAAAAGGTGGGATGCAGATTTTCGCCCAGAAGCATCAAAAAGTTATGTAAAGATTTCTAAATGGTTTTAAATGACATTCAAGCTACCATCATTACATCGAAGAATTTTAAAAGAGAAAATATAAAATTTCTGGATAAATTTACTTCGATGATGACGATTACACTTGAAAAAAATTACGCAATTTTGGTGGTTTTAATTTTGTAACAGATAGTGATGATTTTACGAATAAATTTAAAGATGTGGCGAAAGAGTTCTCTCTTAAAGATATAATTACAGTTTCAAATGTATTTATATATATAATATTTCCATTGAAGGAAATAAAGCCTAGGCATACAAAAGTGTTTTGTCTTTTTTGACGGATCTGAATGAACTCTCATTATTGTCGGTGGGTGCCTTCATCGAGTCTGACTCCAAAGACGAAATAAATAAAAACATAAGTAAACGTTATGCTTCGATTCAGGCGGATGGCGTGGGAAAGTATGTTGATTCCAAAAGTGTAATAATTTGAGCTAATAAAAACAGTAATATCAAAAATACTTTTGTGTATTTGAATTACGCTGAAATCGAAAGCAGTAGATAGAAATTCAAAGTCAAATCACATCAGAATATTTTTCATTGGATAGAACAATTTGGAAAAATATATAAACTATTTAATTGGTCAGAAATACAAAAGTTTATATTTGACAAAATGTCACTAGTTGGAAATGATGCATTGTTCGTTCGAACGAAGAACCGGATTTTAATTCATATCATAAAATTAAAAGAAGCTATAAATTCTGCAAATATTCATGACCTTTTCAGTCAGTGAAAAATGAGGGATTATGCATTACAGCAAGAATATTGTTTTTGAAAATAAAAAAAAACAGTTTTGATTCATTATATAATTATAGAGATAAATGATAACCAAGGATACAAAACTATATAATGCGGATGTCAAAATTTTACCGAATATAAAGAAACACTCATGAAAAGTGATTATGTATGAAGTAGAAGTTCTGTTTTTGTTAAAAACAAAACCGAAATATGATTTTAATGATAGATATAATTCTTACAGAAAAATGAAAACAAAGTATGAAGAGAAATTAAATTTTAAAAAAGATGCTATTAATAAGAATAAAATGAAATATGAAAATAATTATTAGAAAACAAGATAAAATAACGGTTGTGAAATTCATAACAATAAAATCTGTTTTAATTGGGGTTCAAAAAATCATATTTCTAGGAACTGTATGTACAAAGATAAGGGATTAAAATGTTTTCGTTGTGAATATTTTGGACATAAAGCTACTGCATTCCCAAATAATAATACAAAACCAGATGTTGCTCATTTAATTGTCGAAAAACAAGAAACTAGAAAGTATTAATTGGTGACTTAGTTTTAAATTCAGGAATTGATAGTGGCAGAGAAGTAACTTTGATTCGAAGATTTGTTTGAGATAAATTGAATCTTGTTAAATGTTTCCCCTAAATTCTACTTTAATTGGATTTAGCAAAAAGACAAGTAAGTTTGGTAATTTTATATAAAAATGATATTCAAATTAGCGAACTTAAGAAATTATATGTAGATATATGAGTAGTAGATGATGGCATGACGTCTTATGATGTTATAATTGAACTAAATGTATTGATGCGGATGAGACTATAATTCTTGAAAAAATGAAGTTATATTGAAGAATAAGCTAAAATGTATCGGAGAAATTGACACTTTTTATCACTTTTGCCAATTAGTTTATCTCCTAATGATTTTGAAATCAATGTTGCCCCGAAATTTAATCACCTTTACCTGTCAAAGGTCAAGACGATAATTCTAAACTATGAGCCAGAAAGGAAGTCGAAGTTTTTAGAGCATATTGTAGCTGGTGTTGGAAAACTTCATTTTGAGATTTGCTAGAAAGATTTGAAAGAACATGCTTGCATTCATTTAAAAAAAAACTGACCCTGTAGTAGTTGTTCCAGAAAGAATTCTATTAAAATTCAAAAGAAATGTAAATGAGAAAGAACACTCAGGAATTAAGGAAATCAAATATTACTCTCCATCCCCAAATTCAGGTTGAAAAAAGAAAATAATAGCATAGCCCATTCTGACCATCGTATATTGGTAAATAAAAAAGGATTATAGTAAGAAGGAAGTCATGCAGGATCCAAATGCCCTACAACGTGTGCCGAATTCCTACAGCCGTTAAACAATTTTTCTGATTAGTCCAAGATATTCAACAAGTAGTGACGAAAGACGTAGATCAAAGAAATGACGAAGGGACGAAAAATAAAATTCAACGAAAGTCGTAGAAGAAGAAAAAATACGACGAAATACCAACATACCAAAAAAAGCGACGAATGACTTACGAACATATATACGACGAAAGACGTAAGCAATTAATTGAAATGACGGAAGAAAAACATAAAAGAGGTAAAAAAAAAATATTGAAACAAAGATGGTAACGATTTAAAGAAAAAGAAAGACATTGAGGATAAAAAAATAAGTTGAAAAAAGTTGAAGGCGCAAGAAGGAGCATAGACTATGGATAATTATAAGAAAACATTTACCATAACCATTTTGAGAACTTAGAAGCTGACAAAAGACTTATATTGACTAAAACATTTACTTTTCAGTTCTTTTATTAAAGTTGTTCTATTTTTTGATTTTTATGTTATAAGAGTCGTCTGGAGAACCACTTGAGTACATGATGTCCAAGATGAGGTGCTGGGAGCTATTTCCATGCCATGAGATAGATGGTGTTCTGCTCTGAAAGTTTCTGCGCATATCTGATAGTACACACAGAATTTTGGGAGCCTGCCAGTGTTTAGAGAAAGCCATTATTAAACGAATTAGGATGATACCTTTTGTCTATTAGAAACTGCAAAAATACGATTATGAAAAATGGTTTCTTGTCAGTGGGTAACAATACGTCAATATATAAAGTGTAAACAGTACAATTATGAATGTTTAAAAACTCTGACGTCTTGTTTTGTTTTGACGGTCAACCTGCAAAACGGCATATATATATATATATATATATATATATAGCAGTAAATAATTCAAAAGAAGACTAATAAATCCCAAGAATCCTAAGATCAGACCGGAAGAACCAAGAACATGGAACCATGACAAACCAAAAAAGAGAAATGTAGCTAGAGGGGAAAACTATTATGATTTCTCGAGCTGTCACTGGTTTATGGCAGTGAAACAGGATTAAACAATGTTTGTGAGATCTCAACCTTCTCCTGCAGCAGAAATTTTTTCTACACAATAGCTCCTAGTATAAACTAAGGCAAAAGCCTAAAACCCACGTGGGTGAATATAACAGCAATAGAATAGAAATTGCAATATTAAATTACCATAGGAATCCGGAAGAAATAGAAAAATATAAATATGTATAAACAAAAATATTTGCAAGAGCATTTGGATATATATATATATATATATAGGAGAAAAATGATCTTTTACTCACTCACTCATCATCACACATCACTATAAGACCTACCGACTTGAAATTTGGTAGACCTGCTACTCTTGCCGAGAAAAGATCCACTACGAACTATTTTGAAGAAAAGGACAGGCATATTTTTTTTGTTTCCTAAGAAGTGAGAAGAATACAGTTGCGTACAAACTAATTATTTATTTTATTCATTTGTTTTATATCTTTCTTATATTTATTTATTTTCACTATTTAATATTTTAATATTAAATGATATTTCAATATTTTATATTTCACTAATTAGTTTGATGAATCGTTCTTTCCTTGGAGTTCAGTTTGAAATTTGCCTAAAATTTTTCAAGTTATTAAAAAAACATTCCCATCATTAAAAATATATGTTTGTCCTTCCATCTCGATTGTTGTATTCTACAATTAATTTGTGGGAAGAATGGATGCACCTGCTAATTTTAAAATCGTATACATAATAGCTGTGCGTAATAAGTATTGTCTCTGTAATTGTTTAACTGAACGCCAAAATCTGCAGGATATTATTGAATATATGTTAAAAAATTCCAGCTGTATGTTTGTTCATATTATTAAAGAAGAATTCATACACTTAAAATTGTTATATTTATTGAAAAGTAAATTGAATGCCTGAATTCAATTGCCATTTTCCATTGTACATTTACCGCAATAACACATGAATAAGATTGTAATATTCTGTTTAAACTATTAAACTCTGCCACACATTTAAATTTAAATCAATTTTTCTATCTAAACCTTGATATGATTTTTGCGATTCACTCAAACTGTTTAAAATGCAATTGTATATTTCAAAGCAAACTGAGCTTTCTTTTGTGTAATTATTTCTTTTATATTTTTATATATATTTGGAAAAGTATTCATAACAATATATTTAGAAATGAACATAAAATACAGTTTTTTATACATTTGTAATCTGTAGTTCGAGGATACTAAATTAGAATACGACAAAGTATTTTTAGGAGGAAATGCGATAACTACTCCCGAAAACTTCTCATTGAACTATTAATCCGAGACAATTTACACATACTTTATTAAAACGTTTCTCGGCTTCAAATGAATTAGAACAATTAATGGTAGAAAATGTATTAAAGCCATTTTCAGCGAATGCAAATGAGTTAACTTACCGCAAATTTCTTAAATCTTAAATTATTTCCTAATGCGACGTTAGAGCTGTATAGAAAAGTCACTTTATATTATTTATCCGTTTCCTTCTTCCCTTCTTCCCAAAACCTTTTTATTATCACTGACTTTCTTAAGCCAATACTGTTCTTTTTGCCCCCAGATTCTTAGCTCTCCTTCTTAGCTCTCTCTTAGCTTCTTAGCTCTCTCTCTTAGCTTTTTCTTAGCTCTCTCTTGTTTGTTGGTATCACATCGCTTACAATAAAAAGTCAATATTTTTCTGTGTTTGTAATGTAACGTTCTATTCTTTTATCCGTCGTCTTTCACATGCATCCCAGGATAAAACACACGACAACAACAATTTTTATATTTCATTTTTTCAACTGTTTTTTTACATTTATCGTAGTATATTTTATTCATATTAACAATTGAGTGAAAAATTTTATGTTCATGATATACGAAAATGTAATTCTGGAATCATAAAAAATATTTTTGCATCATCGTAAGAAAAAAAAATTGAGAGTTTCTAAATAACTAATCAAAACTTGTTTGTAATTTTTTATGTACCATGTTTTTATAACCATTTTTATGCATTGCCTTCCACTTCTGAGCTATAGTCCCAATTTCAAGTCTCTAGCTCATCGGGAAGTTAGTTTAAAATCAATTACATATTCCACCCGGACAGGCATACAAGAAAGCGAGTTAATAAAAACATGGTAACCTGGAGGCCCCCTGTTTGACCCCAGAAACAGGAAATTTAATAAGGAGACGCATCTCGACCCGTTCTATCGACAGGTGGTCTTTGTTCGTGTAAATTCGTGTAAGTTCTGGAGTTAACCGGCCCCTGTCGAAATCAGGGCCCACCAATTTGGGGGCACGGGTTCAAGAATAGAATTCTTTTGTTACATTTTCATGCATTGACATCCACTTCTGAGCTATGGTCCAAATTTCAAGTCTCTAGATCACCGGGAAGTTTGAAATCAATTACAAAATTCCACCCTGACAAATAAGAAAGCGAGTTATTAAAAACATGGTAAAAAAAATGAGAACTTTTGTATAAAAATTTGTTACAATTGGGTGTGCAAATATAACTCAATAAAATTTTTATGGTCTGGTAAAGTCACAAAACTAAATTGTATAATGAATACTCTCTCTTAAATATTTATTTTTTTCAATTTTTACAGTATTCATTTTTAGAATATTTTCATCTTTTGTTTTTATTAAAGATATTCAGTGAATCCATTCGGTTACTTGAATAAATCAAATGAAGAAAATAAATCATATGCTTATAAGCATGTATAAAAGAAGAGATACAGCCATATATACGTAACAGTAAAAAAAATTAACTGAATATATCACATGCGATATTAGAAAGATAGTTAAGTGTTTCGTCTCTTTCAGTGCCGGCCCCTTCTCCTGTAGTAATATATGTAAACTATTACTTGTAAGCACTTTCACGTGATTGTTTCAAAATGTTCTTGAAGATGTTATTCCAAATCGAATTTGTGAATAATGCTATTCATTAATATATAAAACTGCAATAACGTAGTATCTAGTACTCTTGCCATTATAGCAGGCATTTGTATTAAGACTCAAAAGAATTCCAGTCATATCCGTTTGAGAAATCGAGATGGTTGCTTTGTATTCCGCAACGAATTGGTTACTATTGATACTGACCATTCACATTTTCAAGTACATCTGCCTTTAAACTGACAGTCAAAGTGACTTCCAGCATTTTTCTAGCTGGCATAAAGGTCAGGATAACATAAAAGTGGCTATTTTGGACAAGATGAAACGCTTTTTCTTTTTTATGAGATGCACTTGCAATCGATTCCTTCGCATATCACCATAGCGGGAAACAAGATTGCTGATAACCTGGCAAAGCATAACGTAGCTCAACCCTCCAATTCTCTAACAACACTGACTAATACAGAACTGTATTCCTTTTATGGTGGGAAGGATTACTCAACTATTTTTTCTGCTCACGAATGGTATCGAGGTAAACGTGTCGGTGGTTTTCTGTGCCTTCAGGTGAAGAAGGCAAGAACAAACTGCTATTACCCGTTTCCGCAGTGAAAGAAAATTGGCCTGCAATAATAAAGGAAGTAAGTTCCCAGCTTGTTTTCGAAGCTTAAGTTCGAAGTAAGTTCCCAGCTAGGTACTCTGCCTACCAGACCTCTTCTGAACATATTAAATGCCTTCATCTCACATTACAGGATGTACATGAGCCCTCTCCGATAGTTATTGACTTTATGACAGTGAATGATGTCATGGACTTGATTTAGCACAGCTAGACATGGATATAAGCAACAAGAAAAACATTCCTATATACATATAATTTGAAATGATTTACATTAAAATGTTGCATTAGTGAAAATGAGCAAAGCAGTTATATGATAACCATTATTAGAACTTATTTAACTCTATAACGCTTTTTTTCTTTCTCTAAACTACTAATAAATTTAATAATTAAATATGCTTGGTGATTCTTCTATATATGATCAATTGAATTTTAGTGAGTTTTCAAATTAGTGAGTTTAGTTGTTTTTTAAAATATAAATGTGGAAAATACATTAAGCGTACTAGAAGAACATCAAAACGTCACTGTGTTTAAAAACACACCTCAATTTAACCCTCCTTTTTTCAAAACTATAGTATTCTTTACATTTTTTAAAAATTTTAATATAATATTTTAAAACATTTTAAGCATGTTTTCTATTTTTATACATTCCTCCATTCCCAGAAATATTTATAAATTGTTGTTTTTACTTGAAAGTATTCTCTGCTGAAAAATCTAAATATCTGCCAGTTAAAACTGATCCATTAAAATTTTATTTTCTCTCATAAATGAATTTTACTGTGCAATGCATACGACATGTAAAGTCATAATGCTAATTATTCACTATGGCTCTTTTTCATTGACTCAAAATAAATAAGACAATTAGATTTTATTTGTCACCTAAATAAATATGCTTTTATTTCTCTCTTTCTTAGAAGTACCTTATTGAGTTTATCTTTAACAGGTTTTGAAAGATTTTGAGTTTATAATAATGTCTTACTTAATAATTATTTCTTTGATTTTATTTTTAAGGAATAAGAATTACAAGAGAAACAAAAAGAGAACACACAAAGAGAAATGCAGTATATATATTGTGTGCAGTAGATATTGTACTCAATATATATAAAAAATGAGCAGCAAATAACTACATCCTGGAATTCAAAAGTTTGGAAAAGTAATTGATAAATATTGAAATAAATTCCTTCTTTCGTACTTGAGAAACAAACAAATTCTTAAATAATAACAAAAATATGATTAAATATTTTTTTTTGTAATTTTCTCGTAATTTGTTCTTATTAACTTTTACGAAGTTCTCTATATACTTTTTATTGATTTGTTCATTGAAGGAGACGGTGGACCATAAAAATTAATTTCTTAAATTGTTAAACTAATTGGCTGAAAACTAAATCAATATAGTAAATGATTAATATGTTTCACAATTAAAATATATATTTTTAAAAAAATATTACAAACTGATTTTTAAAAAAAAAATGAATTAAGAAAAAACAATTTTTAAAAATGCTTCTTGTGCATTAGTTTTTCAGATATGTACATAATTTTTGTTTTGTATATAGATGAACTACAACAAAATATATCGACGCATAAGTTTTAAATTCAGAATAAAATTGGATGAAAAAAAAAAGATAAATTTTCTCTATTCAATAAAATATTTCACCAATTATCACACATATTCAGGGTATTCAAAACAACATAATATATGATCCGATATTTTTTTAGAAAACTGATTTATATCATCTTTTATAAGTTGTAAAAATTTTAAAGAGATGTGAAGTAATTGAAACGCAAGAAGCGTTTTACGTCACAACGAAAAGGAAAAATTTATGAACTCAGAAAAGTGCATTTTAAACTTTTATTTGAGCAAAATAAAAAATAATAATTCAGTAATTATTAATCAAAATGACAAAATTCTTTGACAGAACTATTTTACAAAATATAAGAAATATTATTATTACAAAAAAATCAAAATCACAATTTTGCCCAAATTTGACATTGTGAAGGTTCAACATTCCCTTGACTAATATTTTAGAAGAAATGAATGTAAACTGTAAAAATTCCCCTCTTTGTCATTTTCATTCCAATAGAAATTAGAGCTAGGTTACCTCGGAACTACATTTCTTACATCTATCACTACACTCTGAACATCGATTGCTTTGATTTCATACTTGAGGAAAGCAGTTAAATAAATGCATTGTTTCATAATTTCTTCAAATAATTTTACCTGTCAAATAAAGCTTCTAATGTCTTTAATTTTCTAGAGTATATCTAGGGATGTTTAACGTAAAAGTGATTGTCATATGGGCATGAGTTCAGGATTTCCTTGTGTCTTACTTTAACTATACAATCTGTACTGAAGCTTAACTAAAAATATTTACTAGTACATGTTGCAGTTTATTTCCCCATTATAAGCAATGAATGTGTTCCCTTCGTACTTATAGAATTTAATGTTTTCTTATTTAGAATCTCATTAAATTAATTACTACATCGTGAAATGTGAAAATACAATTTTAAACCAAATGACAACTACTATTACAATGAATGGAACGGATTGATCACTATTTAAAAAAAATCGAAACCGTTTATTTTTTATTCCTTTTAAGTCAAATTTTTAAATGAATGATATATTTGCAAAATCTTTATTTAAAAAGACATTTCAAAAAATTCTCATCCCATATATTCTTCATTATCGGTATGTAGATGAAAGATAGCGATTGACGTTTCGGTTATTCTTTCATGACTTACAAAGCAATGTACATTCATTTGCTGGTCTAAATATAACTGCATTAATGAATATTGAATGTGTGAACTTCAATTTATATAACTCATTATTTTGATTAAGTAGGTAATTAAGAAAAGTGAGTTTCTTTTTAAAGATTTTTCTACTTCATTTAATATTTTTCTTTGTGATATTGAAGTGGTTTTTCTTATTAACTAGTTGTAACACTTTAGTAAATACACTATGTGGTACTGAAAACGCAACACCAAGAAGGATGGGCAAATATTCAAATTCTAAGGTAGGCGTTCTTCAACGAAAAATGCAAATAATGTGAAATGCGCAGTTGTCTGACATACTTTGAGGAGGGCATAAGAAAAGGAACCTAAGAATGAGCAACGTCCTCGACCTTATTTCTGCCAAGTAAATTGCAGTGGAATTGTCTCTCTCTTTGTCTATCTGTCTTTTTTCTTGTCTCGAAAGGCACGTGTAATACCCAAAAATAACAGCGACAGTCTGTGACAGTAGTTCCAATTGACAAGGACAAATGGGTCCATACGCCAAATATCAACTGACACCCTCCTAGATATGCCTCCGCAGTGCACCCATCATAGCAGAAATGATTGAAACAAGGAAATTTGAGAAGGCTGAAAGGTGTAATTGTGTTCAGAGTGACGCCAGCACGTTGCCATCGACACATTCACCGAAATCAGTGGCGGCCCTGCACGACACCTTTATTGCCATTTTGCAGAATGTGCAGGGGTACACTTGATATTACTTTATTGGCCAGAATTATTGCTATTCTACTATTACGAGGGCATTATCTACACACACACATATATATATATGTGTGGGGGGGATTAAGTTCGTAGGGTTTTTATATTTTCTCTTATTTTACAATGATCTTTTGCTTTTTGACAAATTTTGTAGTACAGGTTGATCCATGATTAGTGTGATCAGTTTTAAAAGCATATATCCATTAATGGCAAATTTTAACCGCTTTATTTTTAATATTTTAAAAAAAATGAATCGTTAAAATTACCAATCTAACTTTTTATTAGTTGGAGTAAATTATAGCTCAGAAATTCAATTCTCAAACGCGAAATAAAATTTTACAGCTTTTGAAGGATGATTGTTCAAATTCTGTTACAAATAAAATGATTAAAAATTGGTAATGACATTTTTCTAATGGATTATTGTCTGAATTTTAAAAAGAAATTATATTTTCATGTCAGTCAAAAGCTCCAGGAAAAATACGTCGGCGAAAGGATTCCTCGGGAAAAAAAAAAAAAGAAGTTAAAAAAAACATATCGCTGCAAAAAATCCTCTGCTTGAAAGAACTTTAACAACGAAACTACATGTATTTCAATTGACAATTTGTCGTTGGATAAAGAAAATTGGCAATGAAAAAGTGATCAGACCAGTCTGTCATCAAATTTCTGCAAAGACCGTAAAAATCGAAACAAACGTTCTTTCCCTTTGTATTAAATGTTACGCAAAGGTAGAAACAAAACATTGATAACTTCTGATAAAGCATTGTTTCATCTGTCATCTACAACTTTTTAAATGAAGATACAATTTATTTAACGCAAGAAAAGCGTCGCAAAGATGCAGCTGTTTTGCCAAGGCCAGTTGAATGCCAGGTCTTATGGTATGAACGGGAATGTCTTCTCAAGACTTAACAAAAAAATTTACGTCGATCCAAAGGCTACAGTTGATGCCAAATAATATCAGAATTACGTTTTGAAGTACATAATCAAAGAAAGTTAACGTCTTTACCTCTCACGAAGCTATGTTTCCCCCCAAAATTCTGAGCCAAGTCATAGTGCAAAACCAACAATAAAATGGCTGAAAGATAAAAAAATTAATTTTCTTCCTCCTGAGAATGGCTACCAGGAACTTCTGATTGTTTTCTTTGATATTATTTTTAGGGGACACTTAAAAAACAATTAAGTAAACTTAAATTGTGAACACTTAAAGGGTTTTATATAAAAAGCAACCAAAGAGAATTGTAAATATTGTAAGTAAATAACATAATTCAATAAAAAACACTGGTGCTTTGAAATAGGTCACAATATTTTTGAATTAATATGTATTCGTTCTATATATCTCTTTCTGCACTACAAAACTGTGCTCATCATCATTTTGAGTAACTCAATTTTTTTAATTCGTTTGGGGGTTGGAAATAGAATAACCAGGAGGTAAAAACTGACATTTTCATCACCTACTCATCGTTTTTGAGCGAGGCCAAAAAGCTGCGGAAGCAGCATGGGGTATTTGAAACTTATCCGGATAATGTGTCATAAGCTGGTCTACAGCACGGAATTGATTTGCAAATTTCAAAAATGGCGATTTTGACGTTGATGACATGCCCCACCACGAAAGTCCTTTTGAATTAGACGAAGAGCGTCTCAAAGCACATTTGAAGGAGAAACGCTACCAAACAAGTCGTTAATTGACCAAAAAATGAGTAAATCACCCTTATTCAATGGAATTCGTAGTAAAATTGAGATCCTGGGTACCTCTGGAGATTAAGGGGGTCACTTCACAAAAAGTCGATCCAAAAATCGATTTTTCAATTTTGATTGAAAAATAAAATACCACTCTTTCTCTTTCTACTGCAATTTAAATTTTTGTTCTAGTTGAACTAGAAGTATTTTAATATTTTTTTTAAAATTTGTTTACATCCGTCAAACCCAAAACCAGCTGATTGCCACGCCCCTTTCATTTCAAAAACAAAAGACACTTGCTACTTTTCAGCCTCATCAAATATTTTAAATTGATTAAAAGGATTTATTTTGATCCGTAACTTGTTTCAGGAAAGAAGTGAAGTGAATAATTGTAGCTGTTTGTTTACTTTCTGGAAACTCGCGTGTTGTTTTTTTTACCTCTTCAAATATTTTACGAATTTCTGCTATTATAAACATTGTTTCTATCAAAACCTTTTTTAACATGTTTATGTTTAATAGTAAAACGTTTACAAAACGTAAACAAAGGTACAAAAACCCAAACTTTCCAGAAATTAAATGCGTCATAAGTCAGAATAATGAATTCAAATTATACATGAATAATTCAACTTTAAAAGCTAAGTTAGGTAAGTCAAATAAAGAGTATGTTTCCTTTTAGATTCATTTGAAAGTTTTTTTTGAAATAATGAACATTCTACTGTTTTCTTGTGCTTTGAAACCACATTTATTATAAATAAAATGTAAAAAACAAGGTATTCACATAAATTTTGGTTGCCAAATCCAAAGTTTGGTTCTAAAGTTGTTGACATGTTGTGGCTTTTGTGATGTTATTCAAACATTGCTTAATACCAGGTTTACTAAAACAGTAGTTAATCAAAAAGATACAAAATTATATGAAGTAAACACTGGGCTTTCATATGCTATTATTTTTATTGGAAAAGAGAAGCAACTGTGAAAATATTTTGTTGAGTTATTAATTGTCACGTCCACCAAAGTGGTTTTACGAGTTCATGCATGGCATTAAATAACACGACACAGAAAGTAGCCAGTCTATGGTATTATATATATAACTGCTGTCGAAATGATATTATTTAATAATGCAAGTCCTATTGTACCGGTGTTTGTCTATGGCATTTGGCAAAAAAGGGGTCATGTTTCTCTGAATGGTATTACAGCAGTTAGTGTGAACACTGGGAAAGTTGTTGATGCCGAAAAACTATAGAGGAAATACTCAAGTAATTTTAAAGACAATGTACATAACATTGAGTGTTCGGCAGATTACTTCGGAAGTAGTAGGGGGATGAAGTTGAAGGTGCACTTTGTATTTTCCATTGCTCAGAGGCACGACACAATTTACGATACACAAATTACGATTTACTAATTGCGACAAAATATTTGGGTGATGAGGACTTTAAAGCATACAAAAGCAGTTTTTAGAATCTTAACCTTAGAAAGATGTCAACATTAAAACATTAGAATGTGTTGGTCATGTTGAGAAAAGGATGGAGACATGACAGGGGCATTAAAATAAAAATTTAAAGGCAAAAATCTTGTGGACAAAAAATCTCTAGGAGGTCGTTATAGATTAACAGATGCAGTAATAGACAAATTGTAAAGATACTATGTTTCGTGTGGCTATTTGAAGCAACTCAGAAAACTTGTCAGTCATGATGCAAACTATTTGGGCTATATTTTTTTCATAAACTCTCCACAGATTTGAAAATACGACACGGCTTATGCCCCATGGGAGGTGATTCGTGGTGTGAATATAATAGGTTCATACTGAAAGGTGACACATATAAGCTTAACACAACTCACCTATTGCAATTAGCAATTGCATTAAAAAAGTATTTAGAGATTTCTCTAGTCTTGAACTTTTATTTACGTGCTTTCACGGTAAAACTTAAAATTTCAATGAAACCTTAAATTGTATTTGATTTATAGTTCCAAAAACTGTATTTATACAATTAGGAACTTTAAAAACTATAGTATTTGAAGCTACATTTTTATATAATCAAGGTTTCATTACCAAATTAAAAGTTTTAGATGTATTAAACATTCAAACCCTGGATTTTACAAATGTCGAGCGTTGGAAGAAGTAGATCATGCGCATATTAAGAAAGCAAATAGGCAGTTTTACAATGAACCAAAGAAGCTAGAACTAAAAACAAACAATTAAAATGTAGACAAGAAGATGA
>BMAO01039446.1:0-18567 GCA_019973975.1 Trichonephila clavata
ATTATTTGAAACTGTTGAAACAGTAGTAGCATTTTGAAGCGAAAAATAGAACTAATGAGAATCCAAATTATTTTCACTCCAAAAACAACATTTCTTCAAAGTAAAATCTGATTTAAAATTATATATCAAGTTAAAAAATATTCGAACTCTTACAAAAGTTGGAATCAATTAATTATTGAAGAATACGTTCGTTCAAAATACGAGGGTAAGTTGAAAAATAAGTTTCCCCTGTCGAATGTGGTCAGAGTTGTGTATGATTCAAAAAATAGAATGAGACATTAAAGATATGACATACATTTATTTATTATTCTCGTACGAGTACGTTGAGACATTTGTCATATCGCTTGATAAGCTTCAAAAGGTCCTCCAAGAAAAAATCAGGGCTTTGCATAAGGAAGAAGCGTTGAACGACTATGGGCGAAAAGGCGACACAGCAGGAAAACGCGCAAGTCACCGATACACCATTGGGTAGAGGTCACTGCAAGTCAAGCAGATGGCGCTGTTGCAGTGCCTGCGTAAAGCGGAGACCAGTCCTCATTTGAGCCCCGGTAGGTATGGAGAGAAGGTGCGTTTTGAATTCGTGGCCAAAGGAGAAATGAGAGCGGTTATCCGCTATGAATGGGCCGTGGAGTATCAGGAACAGAAATTCATAACCGCCTCGTGGAAGTCTATGGGCAGGTGTGATGTCGAAGCAAATGGTGCGGAGATGGTGTCGCACATTCAGTGATGGACGTCAGCAAGTGGAGGACATACCGAGTGCTGGACGGATGCGCACGGCCACTACAGATGTAAATATCGGAAGGTGGATGACATGATTAGAGCGAACTGGCGTATCACCATCGATGAATTAGCGGAAGAACTTGGAATCTCACATGAGCGAGCTCAAAACATCATCCACGACATTCTTCGATACAGAAAAGTGTCAGCACGATGAGTGCCCCGACAATTGACCTCGACACCAGGAACTACGCATGGCGGTCAGCCTGGAACATCTCGTGCGTTACCATGAAGATGGCAATGACTTTCTGTTCGGATTGTGACGGGGGATGAAACGTGGGTCCACCATTTCACGCCAGAATCGAAGGCCGCATCTATGGAGTGGAAACATCCGTCATCACCTGTCCGAAAGAAGTTCAAGACAACTCCATCTGCAGGTAAAGTGCTCCTCACAGTTTTCTGGGACGCCCAAGGAGTTTTGTTGCTGGACTTTTTGGAGGTTGGAACCATCAATGCTATGCGCTACTGTGACACCCTGTCGAAATTGTAAGAGGCGATTCGGAAAAAGTGGCCTGGCCTTCCACATCTGGCATTCTGCTGTTGGATGACAATGCAGACCACATTCGGCGACGGCAACGCAAAACCATATTGCAACTCTGGTTGGGAGCGCCTACACCATCCGCCATACAGTCCTGATCTCGCACCAAGCGATGACTTCCATCTGTTTCCGGCTTGGAAGAAAAATCTCGGGGAAGGTGCTTTGGAAGCAATAAAGTTAAACAAAGCCCGTTCAACGCTTCTTCCATATGCAAAGCCCTGATTTTTTCCTGGATGGCTTTTGAAGCTTATTAAGCGATATGACAAATGTCTCAATATACTGGTACCTATGTGGAAAAATAAAGGTATGCCATATCTTTAATGTCTCATTTTATTTTTTGACTTTCATACACAACTCTGACCACAGTCGACAGGGGAAACTTATTTTTCAACTTACCCTCGTATTGAAGTGATTCAATGTCTATTTTGTACTATTTTTTTTCAATAATAAAGTTGGTATGGTTTATTAAAATGCAAATGAAGCACAACTTACTTTTTAATTCCGAAAAATATACCTGTACAAAATTCTTTTTATTCGAAGAGGAACAATTCAGTAGAGGAACGATGTGGTCGATATGAAAAATCGTCCTGATCTTTGCTCATAATTTTTGTTGTTACATCATTTGTTTTTCGTCATTTTATTGTCATTCGTTTCGTCTGTTACACTAGAGAGAGACTTTACTGAATCCAGCCCCGAATTTATCTCCTTTAGTTTAATATTTGACGCTCAACATCTTACATCGTCACATGACCATGTTTCAGAATTACGAGACTCACCGCCAATAGCCCTCGACCAGCTTTGTAGTGTGATGGGAATATAATTCTCACTTTCCCTCACCCAACGCCTTACAATAATAATTATCATAGTGATAAAAAAATAATGTAAAAATGAATTCATATATTTAATTAGTAACTATTGTAATTAATTTATTTTTAATAAGATATATATTAATTAATTTTAGAAAATTATCGTTTTAGTTTATATATATAATAATTATATTTTTCCACATGGGTTCTCTGCGATGTAGTTTCGTGGCCACGGTAGCCCAGTTGTTTGTGGCTGGTGTGTCATAGGTTCGAGTTCTGGTGCCATTGAAGACATGTCGCTGCAAAGGATCTGAGGCGCGTTTAAACCTGTCTGTCGTGAGTCAAAGCCCTACCAGTTGGAGTGATGTGGTAGTTTTGAGAGTGGTTTATAGTTCAGTCACTTGACCGAGGTTCAGAAATTACAAGTTCCGTCACCAATAGCTCTCATATTCCTTAAAAGTGCGACGTTAATTTCCTTTCACTCACTCAGTGAGATGTAGTTTCCGGTTTTTATTTCCACTAATTATCGCAGGCTATTAAAGCACATGAAAGTTTATTACAACGTTTCTTTCATATTATTATAAATAATCCATGCAAGAAATCTGATTAAAATATAATAGAGAAAACTTTTCAGAGCGAAAAAATGTTGAACATCAAATTTAAGTTTTATGTAATTTTACAATTTGTTCTTTAGACCGTTCATATCTTTCAATACATAAAAGAACGGGATTCATTAATAAATATAAACACAAATATCTGAAAATCTTGAATGTTTGCGGCTTGCAGAGTATTTAACTACTTCTACAACAGGAAAAAGACAGAATAATGGTTCTCGATTCAAATTATTCTGAATATATGCATCAAATCAATGAAAAGAGACTGTTTTTTGAAAACTGCATTAAATAAAAAAAAACAAACAGAACACAGTTATTTCAATCTCAATACAAAAAAATTTTACTTATTCAATATTTTGAAAATTCCAAATAATAGAAATGTATCCTTTACGGAATCATGTTTTCATCGAGACTATTTTATTATCTGATTTGAGAGATGAAAATTTTCCTCAATTTTCTGGAGTTATTTTCTTTTTTCGACAGTTTTTTTTGGTAATTATTTAAATATTAATAAGAACCTTCAAATTTATTTAAATGAATGAAGATTTTTTTTAGCGGATTTCATAAGGAAACTTGAAAAACTATTTTGCTACTATTATCCTTCTTTTTGATTATTTCTTAATACAATAAAACCCTTGATAAGCAATCACGGTATTTGATTTCGGGGCCGCGGTAGCCGAGTGGTCTAGGCATCGGATCATGGCTAGCGTGTCATGAGTTCGATCCTAGTACCACTAAAGACCCGCCGTGTAGGGGAGCTATGCACGTTAAATTTATCGAGAGCTCAAACGTCCTCCCGTGGTGTGGTGTGGTAGTTAGGAGAGAGGTGCCAGCTCAGGTGTCGTCCGCGTCACTTGACCATGGTTCAAAATTACGCGGACCCTCCCCAAAAGCCCTCGTGTTGCTAATCAGTGTGACGTTAATATTCTCACTCATTTGATTTTGGTAATTACTTCAAAAAAATAAGGTGGTCACGGAAGCCTAGTGATACGGTCACGAACTCGTGGCGAGGGTGTAGGAGGTTCAAGTCCTAGTGCCACTGAAGACCCACTGTATAGAAAGGGTGATACACCTTAAATATGTCGTGGCCAAAGTTTTCCCGTTGGCGTGGTGTGGTAGTTTGGACAGAAGGTTCCAGCTCAGGTGCCATCCTCGTCACTTGACCGAGGTTCAAATTTACGGGATCCGTTACCAATAGTCCTCTTATTGCTTAATAGTGTGACAAAAAAAACTCTCCCTCACTCAATAAAAGAAAAAAACTGATCAAACAACTAATTCTTTATTATCTACTTCTTAAAACAGATGTTAAGTGTTTAACCGTAATCGAATCCTAAGTTTAGTAGAATGCTAGTGGCAACGAATTGTTTTGTTGAAAGTGATTCGACTGTGAGCTAACATGGTGGTTTGTTACAATGTAAACGAATCATTTAACTTATTCTGTATTACAAGTTGCCCCCAGTATTCATATTCTAATGTTTTAAGAAATTGTTTTGAGAAAGCGACTCCTTTATTTTAAAATAGTCCGATAGGCTCAACATGTTTATGGAGTCGTGTGAGAAATAATATTCTATATGGTAAGTCGAATCATTCGCATTCTATGATACAATATTCAAGTTTGTTATTGTTTATTATTCTTAATGAAAGTTATTAAAGTCTACTTTTTATAATTCAATTAAACTCTGATTTTTTTTTTTTTATATTTGAATGTGAGCAAACTTTTAAAGTTATTGATATTGTGACGTAGTCACAAAGGAGAAATCGCCCCTATTTATGATGAACTCCATAGCTGGAGAGCACGTGGCTTTGGCGTCACTGTGCTTTGTCGGGCAGCTGGACTGTCGGCGGGTGTAACTGGTAAACACTATGGGCTGAGCATCACTGCATTATTTTTCGTCCATAGGCAGTGATTGTCCGTCTTGAAAGGCTGGCGCCTCGGCAGACGGCGGCATCAAAAGAGGAAAAGGCGACGAGATGGTTCGAGTACCAGATGTCAGCCAATCCCTTGTCGCCGGTGACCTTTGAGAGGGACCGGAGCCTTTGTTATCCCTGCACGAATGGTGAACTTGCAAGACTGAGGTGCCGGGTGCAAACCCTTGATGCCTGCCAATGGGGGTTGATGAGGGGCGTGGAGTGGACCCACCCCTAGAGTTTAAAAGGGTCGACCCAAGAAAAAGAGGGGGTGGCCTCCGGATCGACTCCCATGATCAACCTCCGAGACGGAGAGTCCTGGGATCTAGAAAAAAAAAACTCCTCCCGATCGACTCCTGAGACAGCATCCGACGGACGAATAAAGAAACGCCGAGATCGACTCCCGAGATGAACGCCAAGATCGACTCCGGAGGCAGTATCCGACGGACGAATAAAAAAACGCCGAGACCGACTCCAGAGACAGTATCCGACGGACGAATAAAGAAGGCTCGAGGAGTGGAAACGAATGCTAAATAGAACTGGCTAAATAGAACTAACACCTGAATCTGGCCTTTTTCTCTTCATAGTGATCTTCTAAATGTTATAAAGTGAAATAAACCAATTTTTGATCACAAATAAAAGTATTTTTTAATGATTAGCCTGGCTTCACAATACGCTACCGCCACAGTATATTCGAATACCTGAATATGTATAAATTAATGTAAAATTTGTATTTTATTCTTCTACATTTTTGAAAAACCTTTGTTTTCTCGAAAATTCTTATTCATTATTATTCTGTAGTGTATAATATTCAATAAAATTAATATGGCTACGAATTCCGATAAATTAAAAAGAAAACCAACTATTCATTAAACTGTGTCAACAAAATTAATGACTAAAATAAAAGACCAGCTGGCTAAAGGAAACCCTGATCCAGAACAATTATGTAAAAATAAGTTACTTTGGATGGAAAAAGAATGCTAAATAGAAAAATTAAACCTTGAAATCGAAAGAATGTATGATTTAAAAGAATTTCAAATCTAAATCGAACTAGTCAAGAAAATTCAAAGAATGTTAGTTATGTTTGATGCTTCAGCAAAATCTACAAATGAATATCTCAATGATTTTTTTCTACGCACTGGACCCAAACTTCAAGCTGTTTATTTTTTTGTTTCGAATGGGGCTGCGGATTGGTATTTACCATTTCAAGACTAGTACATTCCCCTTGAACTGGTATTACTTTTTAGTGCGGCACCATATAGGTGGATGCGAATGGTTGTAATATGATTTTGACGCCAAGTTTTCTCGCCAGAAGGAGGCACTTGATCTCTAACGATGCGAAATGGTACTAATTTTGTCGAGTGCACCCCTCAGAGGATCTTGAACATGCTGCATAATCATACGACATGGACGCTGTGATTTTTTGCATTAGGAAAAATTCACCGACTTGGGCAGGGGTCGAACCCGTAACTTTGGGTTTACAAAGTCAGCGACAAACCAACTACGTCACCCAGCCGGCTGAACTGATTTATTTTATACTTAAACTTCACATCTCGCTCTGTAGCATGAACAGCAGATATTGAAAAAAGATGTTTCTACAAATTAGTACCATTAGATACTGATTACCAAAGAGTATTGGGGGGGGGGGGATCCTGATCAAAATTTCAAGGATTATAAGACTTTTAACCATCACTTATAGAACTGCTTGTGCTCCTTATTTGGACATCAGTGCAATAAAACATCTAACAGAAGATGACTGGGTTTAAAGAAGAAATTTCAGTTTTGAAGAATAGTAAGTCTCTTTAAAAATCCAAGTTTAATTTGTAAATGCATTACTAAATGATAAAGAATTTATTCGAGTGGGTGGAAAGAGATTCTAGTTTAGCAAGAGCTAAAAACATCCAATGGTTTCGCCTAAAATTTGCAACGTGGCACGAGCTATAATACACTACTTTCACCGCAGTTATATATATCTACATGCTGGTCCACAACTTGTACCGGCTATTACGTCAAAAATTCTGAATCCTTTCCTGTAGATCTGTGGTTAGACAAGAATTAAGAAAATGTTTTTTCTTTGTTGTAAGTTGACTGCTAAGTCTGCATTGCAAATTATGAGTGGATGCCATTTGAGTGTATTACTTTAAGCGGCACCTTTTTTGAAAATGGGAATCGATTTACCAGGACCTATCTTCATAAAACCAAATATGCTGTACAACAAAACTTACATTAAGCTTCGTAATCAGTACTACAGGAATATATACTAACACAGAATCTCATTCGCAATTATTTCATTTTTGTAGTACGTTGAAATTGTCTCTTGCTGCCCTCTCTTGTTAACTGAAAGAATTTCAATTAAAAAAAAAGGTTGATTGCATAGAAAGGTAGCCCCTTGGCAAAACCAATTTTTTAGTGACCAGAATCAGTCGCCAAACTAGCTATATGTCCGACAGTAATAAAGCGAAGCCGAAGTAACGAAGATCCGAATTTATTCTGGCATCTAGATAACCATCTTCAAATCCAAGGGACCACCTATTCTACACTTCAGTAAAAAAAAAAGTACTTGTATACTTGGGAACTGCATAATGGTAATAAATAAGTTATTCATACATTAGTTATTCATTTTATTTGGCAGAAGAGAGGAAATTTTTTAAAATCTTTAGAAATTTAGCACAATTTTAACCAGTTAGAGATATGGGAAGGAATGTGTGTAAGTTTGTAACATTTTCGTGTAAAATCTATCTAACAACGAATAAATCAGTTTAGAATTGAAAAACTTGCTCAGTAAAATTCAAAGCAACTTCAGTTTGTTGTTATAAACTTTATTTCACCGTTTTTTTTTTTGCTTGTGCTTTAAAAATATACTGAATTAGTCTTTTTCTCAAGTTATGTAGTGGGCGTGGTAGCCTAGTGGATATAGTCTTGGACTCATGGCAGGGGAGGGGCGCCAGCTCGGCTGTCGTCCTCGTCACTTGATCATGGTTCAAAATTACGAGCTCCATCGTTAAAAGTCCTCTAAATAGGGCGATGTTAATATTCACTCACTCATTAGAACTCATGGTGGACGTATCATGAGTTCGAACCCCAATGTCACGGAAGACACGCCCCCTCAGGGGGCTCACCTTCTTTAGGTGAGTACGGGTGTCACAATCCCGAGGTGCCCTAGTGATCTTTTCCTTTTCCCACGGGGTTTACTGTCTTTGGTAAACACGGGCTTCACGAACCCGGGGTACCCTAGTGACCCTTCTCTATTTTCGACCCTCTTTCTTGTCATTCAATTCATTCTTTCTTTCTCTTCCCGTCTAGACCACAGATATTAAAACAAATGTTTGGCGCAGTATAGCCGAAATCAGCTCTTGCGCCAATAAACCTCAAAATCACTCACTCACTCACGGAAGACCCGCTGTGTAGAGGTGCTGTTGTTTGTTAAATCTGTCATAGAGTTCAGTCCTCACGTTGGCGTGGTGTGGAAGTTAAGAAAGGGGGATGCCAGTTCAAGTATCCTCTTTGCTTGACCGCTCCCTCGTGTTGTTAAAATGCGACGTAAAAAAACGCCTCCCTTCAAATAATATACTTATATCTTGTCTTATACCATACGTACTGCTAACTTTTTTTACTCGGTTATTTAATGGAATGTAAATTAATCTATGGACATAACATTTGAACATTTAAATGTAATTGGAATCTCAATTTTCGATTTATTGGCTCTGTTTTATCCTAGTTTTTCTGCTTTTTATACCACATCTTTAATTTTGCTCAATATTTTTCCTAAGAGATGCAATAGGTTACTGTATAAAAATAATTGATTACTACCATAAATGAATTATATTTCCGATATTATAATTGAACTAATTCAACTGCTCAGCGAAACTTAATTTAAATCAGAAGCTTAACATTTATTTTTATACATCGTGCTTTGAGCCTCATGGTTGATGAGATATCATGGTTAATTTATCAACCACCAGCGCATTTAATGTTGCTGTTATTTTTGGCAATTTATATAGTGAATTTGAAACAAATTAACGTGTTAAAGCTATACTTAAATTTCTTTTTTCGCGTCTCAATTTTGAAGAAATTTTTTTTCGGGAACTTTAAAGCAATAACACAGAACTACACTACTAATTACCTGTGAGAAAAGACATTTCAGACAAGATCAGTTCCTGATTACAATCATTACCACCATTGAAATCGCTGTAAGAAAAATTCAATCTAAGAACCAGCATGTGGTAGAAATGGTTTCTTCTTCGTGCTCCCCATAACCAGTATTTCACCCACCTGTTGGTGTTTCCCTGAAGGTGGCGCTGCTGTCGGAACAATCGAGGAAGAATTTAATGTCCGTTCTTTTTAAAATGGAGGAGCACAGATTGTTTCGCGTCTTTCCGCTTCACACAAAGCGGAATGGACGGGAAATTCAAGGGGAAGGAGCCCGAAGAACTGTTCCAAGAGATTTTTGACAAGTGTAAGAAGCTCGGGATTCATCCGAACGAAGTTTCTCAACTTTCTTCCGTTAAAAAACTCAGATCGAAACAGAACTGTTTCTTCAAACGCATCTTTTTCTGGTTTCTGACCGCTTTTGTTCTGCTTTGCGCTTTTCTGTTGTCTTTCGGTTCGGAACCCATAGCGGTGGTCTTAGCCAAATTTTGGTATCATTTTCGCGACTATGATATCGAGAATGAGTTGTGTGTTTTAAACATGCCGCCAGAAGTGCAGAACATCTTCATGCCACCTGTAGATTGCTCGATTTGCAGAAATCTAAGTGAAGTTGAAAGAGTTACGAATATTTCTCCTTATGAATTTGAAAGAAGGTAAGTTTTTTTCCTGCGTTAAAAATCTATAACAATTTTATTTTTTTACGCTTCTAAAAAATAAATAGAATGAAGGATTCTTAATTTTTGAAGTTTTTTATCTACATTTCGGCTAGTTAATTTAAATGAAATTTATATCTCCGCACATTTTAATTCCTTTTTACCAAAACTTCAAAGATTTATGAGTTTAAAAGAGCTAATAATTGTTGGTTTTATTTTACGGAATGTCATTTTGTACAGCAAAAATATAACTAAAAACTTCAAATTAATGGATATAAATTAAAATAAATTTATATGAATTCGATTTTTACATTCAACTAAACTATATTCTTAGTTAAAAATTTATAAGAAGTTATGCAGAAATAATTTGCATAGGCCGAATTTTAAAGATTTAAGATGTGTTTTCTTAAAACAAGTTCGAATTTTTTAAAATTAAGGATTGCAAAAAGAACAAATCAAATTTAGCGAAAAATGGGCAAACTCCGTAATAATAATAATAATTTTGTTTTATTTAAATCAACGATGAAATAACGCTTGAGCGAGTTACGACAATACCTTATTCTTTAAAACGTATCGATAAATGAATTATTGTTCATAAGAAAATATTTCTGATTTCTTGGCTTTTGATTCTGACTTTTATGTGAGAACACTAACTTTTTTCACTTTCTCTAAAGTAAAGGATAATTTGTTGTATTAAAAATCATAACATATATCTAATAAAAAAAACTCTTTTGAGCATAAGACATAGAATTCTTAAATTTCTCTAGTTATGCAACAATTTTGAATTATAAGACAAGAAGATGAAAATTTAAGAAATTACAATAATTTAAACCATGTAATAATAAAAGTATGTATAAACTCAATCGAAAAAAATAAAAACCTTAAGAGGGATTTTATTATAAAAAATTTTATTCTCAAAATTTAATATTTTTTTATTCTTATACTTTTAATACAGTTACGCTTAAAATAATACGATATATTTTCGTTAGTTATATAGTTATTGTTAATTCTTGATATTTTTGGATAATGCTTTGCTATTAATAATTAATAAGTCATATAAAGTAATATGTCAAACGTATTACCATTTTTGTTGATCGAAAATTTAAGATAATGTTAATTGATATTTAATGAATAAACTCGAATTAATGATTTATATTGATATAACATGAGTTTGAATCTATGCGGTCATTTATATTGATTATCACTTATAATTACTTTAAAATGTTTAATTGTACACCTAATTAAAGATTGCGATAAATTATAATTTTGAATATAATAGGTTCTTAAAAAAACCGTCTTTTATTTGTTGGTTCAGCATTATTTATTTAAGATCTGTGTGTAACTCAAGATAGTCATTCAAACATTAAAACTTCATTTCTTCGAAGACGATTGATTTATTTTGTTGACTAGAATAATGAAATGATATCTATGTTGTGTGTTATGTGATTGAAAAATGTAGCTAACGGAAATGAAAAGGAAAAAATTGGTCACGATAGTAAAAAACATCAGTTTAAACTAGTTCGCAATAGCTTATAAAACTTTCAAATCTCCATTAAATTATTCTGTGAATCACTTTTCCTGCAATAAAAAAAAGTAATTTTATTGAATCGTAAAATGAGTTCTTAAGTTATTTTTCATTGCAACTTATACCAAATCATTAACTATGTAAATATCATTTTGACAGAAATGACTCAAATCACAAGGTTTTCTTGGCATATGCGCACTTTTTCTAAAATTTTCAGAAGCAAAATAATTTTCAGTTAAGGCACAATAAATTGCTTTTGAGACCCCTTTTAATATCATTGAGTCAGTGGAAAGTTTATTCTTAATTTAAGTATGTCTTTTAGACATCTTATTTAAAAGGCTCGGGACAAACTCTAAATCATCTCTTAGAAATAAACTCAATAGAAATGTCATTTATGGAAAGTTTTTATGGGCTTTCATACAGATTAAATTCCGTACCTTTTTCAAATAAAGATCACGAGTGACATACGTAAACATTTTTATTATTAAAACAATCTCTTTTGTTACTTCGTCTTATGTTAATGATAAAAAATATCATTAACCAGTTAACTGTGATTAATAAGTACGCGGTATAAAGAAGTTGCAGAATTTTTTTGTGTCGTGACGAGTATACCCGTTATGCGCAAAAACTACTGACCATTGGCTATTCAAAAAGTAATTTCTGAGAAATAATTTTTAATTTTTATTAAAATAATCGAAATTTCTCTACGAAAAAAATAAGATTCATTCGAAACTCTTGAGGAGATTTGTTTGAATTGATAATTTTTTTCACATAAAAATATTCTCATTTTAATCACTTAACCATTTCCCATTGTTAATTCGTTCATATTTCCTTTTTCATTTAAAGTATTGCTTTTAATATATCAGATATGGATTGCTATGTATTTGAGTTACATAAAAAAAAAAACCCCTTTAAACCGTGGATTTGTTGATGACAAGGTAATAGGTGCTAAAATACTTTTCATTACAGCCAAATTATTCAGAAAGCGACTTTTATTCAAACGGTTACATTAGTTAAGAAATTAGTCTAGTATAAAGTTAACCAAATACAAAACAAATGTTATTAATGACTATGAATAATAAAACTCTAAAAATGCTTCTCTTTTTTATGAAAAGAACATTATCCTTTTTTTCTCTTAAAATTATTATTTTGAGTATTTAGATATAACGAGAAACTATCTTGATTCTCTTCTGTGTTTTTAAATTGATGATTGCTGTAAAGTAGGGGTCTTCAACCTTTCCCGCTCGAGAGCCAAATTAATAAATTTACAATGACCCGCGGGCCACATCAATAAATTCAGTGATCCCCAGGCCACACGACTGTCAAAAATTATTTTAGTTTGGAAATTTATATAAAAAAAGGTCTGTTTTATAAAACTACAACTGAGGGAAGATATGGTGTTTACAAATATATATATATAATATACTGTTTCAAAAAATTTAAATGGAAGTCGAATTAAAATATTTTGCAAACCTGTTAAAGATAAAAGTACACCTTTTATCTGAAAATTTCTGAGATTGTATGCATTGTCAGATTTTATATATTTAAAATTATTTAAAGCACAGTAAATTTTTGAAAATTCGTCATTTTCCGAAAATTTTATCTCAAATGGATATCAAACACATCAGTGAAATGTTTTAAATATCAAAAATAAGGGGGGAAGAGGGCTTTTTTTTGTGTCAAAAATCAGACAAGGTAATTTTTTAAAAAATTGCCTCAAATTCAAATAATGGGCCACTAAAATGCCTTAAGTGGGCCATTCGTAGCCCGGGGGCCCGAGTTGAAGACCCCTACTAAATTCTTTTTTCCTGCGAGATAATGAGAAATTTTTAAGTATTCTATAAGTTATAAAGATTTTTAGTTGTATATTTTATGTCTTAAGGTAAGAATTGTAAAAAAAATTAAGATGGTTTGCTAAATATTATGAAACTAATATTTAACATAAATCTGTCGTATTTGATATGTAGAATTTTTTGAGCAGATTTCCATATCTGTTTTCATGAATATATTTCTGACGATTTCAAAATTGTTAGTCTACACCGCGTTCATTTCCATTAACCGGTATTATTTTCTTTTTCCAGCAATGGAAGATAAATCTTACAGAAACGTTTCGAGTTGTGTGAGGGAATCTTTAATAAAGAGCAAACATTCTTTTTCCATTTCAAAAGGAGAAGATTGGGGTAATTTGTTTCGTAATAAGAGTTACTTGTTGAACAATCGTTCGAATAGTAGGAAAATGTATGACGAATATTTTGTAAATAAAGTGTCAAAAGAGTATATCAAACCTATCAACTATATAGTTTTTTAATTCAAGAAATATATTTATATAAGTTAATTGAATTTATTATTAAGAGGAATTTCCGCAACATAGATTTAAATGTACTAGATATATATCACATCACATTAAAATTTCATGAATGCAAACTAGCAATTTTTTTAGTGAATTAGGTTAAAATTTCTTCCAAATGGCATCATTGATCCAAACTAAATTCATAGGCCGTTGATAGTTTGAAAATCATCTCTTACAGAACAGATATATATTAAACTATAAAACTTTGATGAAAATTTATACCTCGTCTTATCTCCGAAAATACAGTAATTGTGTTTGTTTATAGCATGATTTTTTGAGAATTGCAATTGATCTATTTATTTAAATTCAAAATTAAATATTAATAATTATTAACACGCTCAATGTACATTGAATAACAGTATTTCTTTTAAAATTGCATTGCAGTAGACCAGTGATATTTAATCTAAGGATCACAGCCACTGGCGTAAAGGAGAACATTTGGGCCCCTCTGCAAAGTCAGGTTTAGGGTCCCATGTTGGATTTTTCAAAGGATAGGTACTTGGCGTCAGTCAGGCTTCGTGCCCCCTAGAACCCTGGCCCCCCCGCGATGTGGGGATTGCGGGGTGTACATTACGCCACTGGTCACAGTCCCAAATGGGATCGCAAGGGGGTTGAAAAATTATAAATAAATTTAAGTAAATAAACATAAATATTATTAACAAACCTTTTGGAGAAAAGGTAACGATTTTTGAAATGTGAAATCATCACATTAAAACTCGACTGCGAATGAAAAAAAATTAGAAATTTTGATTATTTTCAATAAATTTTGGGGTGGGCTTGTTAGTTTGGTGTCCCAAATAAATCATTGCCGAAAATTTTGAGTGCCACTACGGTAGATCAACAAATCATTATGCCATCTGAAATATTTACTGTGTGTGAAATACAAATAACTCCAAATAACATACCATGTTTATTCGTATCTAAGCCACACTCCCTCCTCCCGCCCCAATGTTAATGCTTACTGAAGTCGAGTCGAGAACGAGACGAGACCTAGGACCCAGGTCCAACTAGCCCATGCCTTAAAAAGCATCTCTGAGAATATATTCTTTAATATTATACATAATATGTATACAGATACCAATTAGAGCCCATAAATGAACTTTACATTCTTGTTTAGATTCTGTCTTCCATTATTTTTTTAATGTTAGTTAAACTTATTAATTTTAAGTTCAAAGAAAAAAACTGAGTAAAATAAATCCATAAGAAAACTTATAAAGAAGAAATCTTATCTCTGGACTATTGATACGACTTATCTTTTCTTAGAAAATGTATTAGAATCAAATGATAATCATTGAATTTAAGTGAACAGACCTAATTTTAATCTCAAACTAAAATATCACATATTTCAAATTTTTTGAAATAATTGTTTTTTTTATCAGTCATTCATACAAAATTTTGAGCTTGAAAATACCTTGAAATTTGATTGTCATTACAAAGAATTATTCGAACAATGATTAACATTATATTTTTTCTACCACATCTGGTTCTTTTTGAACAGTTATCTGATATTTTCTTTTAATTGTTGATTGAAGAAAAAAGTATTCTTGTTTTAAACATTTTCAAGGATTAGTTCAATTCCAGTTTAGGATCTATCTAAACGAATTTCAAGATAAAAGAATAATTTTTCTCAATATCCATTCATTAAAAGTTGCCAAACGTTAGAGTGGCATCTGACCTAAATCAGCACAAATTATACGTTAGATATGACGCAAAAAAAAAAAAAAAATCTTTTAAAAAAAACCCATATCGAAGAAGAAAGGTTTATTCTTAAACAATAAGCGCATTTTAAAAGATTGAACTATAAGTAATTGACAAACAAAGCCTAAGCATCTACGAATTTTTGTTTTTACTTGACAAAGAACATTTCCTTTAATTTCCTGTTATCAGTCGGTATTTAATTGTTATTCATTGGAATTTTGCTTTAAAATGATAAAAAAATTACAGCCTTTATATTAAAAAAAAAAGCAAAATAAATCGAAAAATTATGTCAAATTTATTTATTTTTGTCAAAATTTTTTCTTTCCTTGTTGTTGTTCTACCAAAAGAAACCTTTGAATTAAGCCTTGTAAGGTATAATTTTGATCGGGAAAGCCTTACTTCGTCCTATATTCTCAAATTTGGAGATTTCAAGTTTTTGTAAAAAGGGTTTCTTCAGATTAGCAGAAGATAATTATTTCAAAATAGTAATCAGTTTGAAAGAATGATTTTTTTTCGTAAATGTAGAATTTCATATATTTTTTCATCTAGTAAGAGAATTAGATTAAAAATGACTTCAAGGTTTTTTAAAATAATACTTTAACAATTAGAAAGTATTTTTATCAGTCTTCAACAAAATTGAATTTGCTTTTTAAAAGTTATTGAACTTTAATTCAATGAACTGCATAAAATATTTTGTTACGTGTTATACCGTCGATTAATTTCGTCAAACCAAAAGATATCGCCAAACGCCACGATATGCAGCCAATAGTAGTAACCGCTCCCACATACGTTCAAACGCAGTAATAATAACGATGGTTGATAATTTCTGAATTGGCGATGTCTTTTCGTTTGGCGAAATTGGCCAACGGTATCAATATTTTTGTTTTTAATTTACATTTAAAATATCGCTAATGATCATAGTGAATTATGTTATGAAGAGAGATAAAAATGACTTAAAAGAAAGCCAGGGCATTTTGGATGGTTCATAATTTAAATTACTGAATAATCTTTTCTTAAATCACACAGCAACGATAGTTTGGTTTAAATCACCAAAAAAGATGATCTTACCTGACATACAACTCTCTTCAGTCAGTAAAAGGCGTTACTGTAAACAGGATGATTTATTATTATTTTGAAAGAAAAAGAAAAGTATTTGGTTGTGTGAATAAATACTTCTGGTAAATAGTTTCTCCTCATGCAAATAGGGTTTCATAAACTTTGACATGAACTATCTATTTCATTTCAGCTGACGGAGACCTTTCATTAATTACTTGATCTTCTTTCCTCAAAAAATACATTTCTTGCTAATATTTCTAAAAAGGTTTACTCATTATGTTCCAAAAATTCATTTTTATCAAGCTATTTATTTTGTCAGAGTACTACATTTTAAGATTAAGGTTCAATCTTATTAGTTTAATCCTGCCAGAGCAACGTTACTGAGAAATGAGTGATATTCGTGAGAAATGTCAAGCTAATTTCAGTACACATTAGCCAAGAAATATCTTACTGCAAAAAAATGGAAAATTGGGGAGAATATATAGGATAATGAAACATAGATTTGGAAGAAATAGGAAGTTTTATTTATCAAATCGAATTTCTGTTGAATTTTGGTTAATTTAGTTGAGGCTTCATATGGTTCTAATTCTCTAACTTCGTCTAATAATTTCCATTTGATATTATTACTATTTATAGAAAATAGAAAATAGTACATATATCTCTTTAGAAGCCAATGACTGAGTGGTAGTGCCTCGCGCTTCCACGCCACTGGACCGAGGCTCAAATCCGGGGTTGGGCAAGGTAGACTCAGCCTTTCATCCTTCAGTGCGTCGATAAATGAGTACGAAGTATGCTTGGGAACTGAGAACTGGGGGGTTCACGTCAGACTGACCACTTGACCGAAACATCTGCTCATGTGCACCCCAGCACCTAAGGTCACATTCCCTGAGATAGGCACAGAAGGCCTTGACCTCATGTACTGTTGCGCCATTGAGAGTTCAGTGCTGTATATATCATTTTTTACCTCTTGTTCTCTAAACAACATAGTGGTCAAGATAACGGACTCGAGGTTGGACGTGTCCTAAGTTCGAGCCTTGTGCCACTGAAAATCTGCCATGCAGAGGGGGCTGATGCACGTTATCGAAGCTCAAATTTCCTCCTGTTTTGTGTGATGTGGAAGTTAGGAGAGGGGGTGCAGCTCAGATGTCATCGTCACTTGACCATGGTTCAAAATTACGAGGTCAGTCATGGAAAGGAATAGTGGGGCTTAAATATACACTCACTCACTCAAAACTATTACGATTTATAGAAAATAGATATTAGTACATATATTTTTGTTCTATAAACAACACATGGCTGCAATAGCCTAGGGTCATGAACCATCCTGTCATGAGTTCGAGCCCTAGTGCCACTGAAGTACCGCCTTGTAGAGAGGCTGCTGCATGTTAAATCTGTCGGTCATAATGTCCTTATTGTGGTAATTTGGGGATGGTATATTCGTCCTCGTCACTTGACCGAGGTTCAAACTTGGAGGTCCGTCACCAATAGCCTCGTGTTGCTTTATATTGCGCAGTGGGCGTAGCATGCTCCCCTTCAACCCCCGTGTTGCAGTGGGAGGGGGTAGAGTCTAGGGAGCCGAAATCCTAACTGATACAAAGTATATATCCTTTGTAAAATCCGGCTTGGGCTCAAAACCTGACTTTGCAAGGACCCTAATATTCTCCATACACCACTGATAGGGCCACTTTAATAAGCCCTCACTCACTCTATGATAACGTAGTTTTCAATTACTTAATAATTTGCTAAGGAAATATCATTGAAAAATTCTTCATGTAAAAGAACAATACAATTTTTTTAATTAAAAATAAAATTTGGATTAAGATAAGATTGTAAATTAATCCACTCCAATATGAAATGACGTTCGACAAGTAATTTCTCGACAAAGAACTAAAACTAATGACGCAGGTCCATGAAACTCAATTGTAGTTTTTTGAGCGAGATATTAATAAAAAAAGGAATTAAACTTGTTTAAATTTGTCCAATCTTGACTATAATTTGACATTGGATTTATGTCAACATTTTAAAAATAAGTTAAGCCTTTGTTAGTTTTTTTACATTCTTTACCTTGATACGAGTATAACTTATATCTATTTTTTAAGAACTGTTTCATGCATTGTCTACATCACAGCTTTGTGAATTGCAAAAACTCTGTCAAATACCAACAATATGATTAAATTAATTTAGAGTATTCCACTAAACGACCTTCTAATAAGAAAGATTAGAGGAATCGTCTCACGTAAGAAACGGATAAACGCGATCACTCTTAGTTGCTACTGTATCTCAATTATATATGCCCCGACACTTTCAAGTATAATTTTATTCAAGCATCTTAAAATGTTGCTCTTCTTTCTTTCTAGTTTAAAATATAATACTTTCTTTCCAGATTTCTGCACAGTGACATTTAAAACGGAGAATCTTTTACTATACTTAAAAAAAAAAATACAAATTGTAACAGTTAATTCTTTTTGAATTTCTTTAAAATATGAAATGCAT
>BMAO01039447.1:0-89122 GCA_019973975.1 Trichonephila clavata
AGGAAAAAAAAAATTAAGTGATGGAAGAAGCCTAAGTGGACGCAACCAACTCACGGACATTTTAATTTCAAAACTCAGAGGTATTATGGTATGGCCATTGGAAACCATATCAATGATTTACACAACATGAAAACTGCTATTTGGGCAATTTATTTCCATCTTTTGTCCACAAATGAGAACCCTCAACATGGATTGTGTCCCTCGGGTACAAATTCATGGTGCAAGTTTCAGAAAGCAAAAACTGAATTTAACGAAAAGCATTATGACCATAAAAAACATACCCATGTGCCATCTTCCCTCATGAATAAAGTTAAGCTAATTTTTAGAGATTTAGCTGACCCTAGGTTATTAAAAAAATGTCTACATGGAAAGATTCAAAACCCCAATGAGTCAGTTAATAATACAATATGGTCAGTCATTCCAAAATCTACGTTTGTGGAGTTAAAAACTCTAAAATTAGGGGTAAACATGGCAATTGCGCAATTCAATATGGATCATGTAGCCAAATTAATCATTTTAATACATTGTGGTATTGAACCAGGTTTAAATTGCGTGTCCTGCTTTAAAAAATATATGCATGTAGGATTCATGTAGCCCAACGAAAGCATCTTGAGATACAAAAAAAAGTTAGATTGCTAAAAATAATGAAAAAAAGTAAATTAGAAAAGTCTTTTGTAGAAGCAGAGGGCTAAGAAAATGTTTCTTATGCTTCTGGAAAGTATTAAAAAAGGTAAATCTTCAAAAATTACAAATTTTTACTTTAAAGCCTGTTTTTCAAAATGCAATATTTTTTTCCCTTTATGTACCTTTTTCTCAGAAACTAATTAATGTAGGGTCCTCAAATTTTCAGTTAGTATATTTTCAACATGTTTACACATTTCCATGGAGGGGATAAGATATATCTAGCAAAATTTTTAGATAACGTCTTTTTAAACTAAATTTTAGGGGAAAAATTGGACATGTTTTTAAAAAGTCATAATTATTTTAATTTTCAGTAAAAAGACAAAACCCTCTATTAAAGTATTTTTGATAGTACATATAACCTACTGTAAAAATTTCATCTTTGAGAAGTAAATAGTTTCTGAGGAAAAGGTACATAAACTTACGTAATTTATCATGGGCTCCTATTGGAAGTGCCGGACCCCCTTAAGGCTGTTTTTGGTCAATGTTAAAGGATAGAAATGAAACGGGAAGCACATTTGCTGGCAGGAAAAAAGCTCCAATAATAATAAAAATTTCTATGGGTATAAAAAAGATTATTGTTTAGAGGATAGTGTTCCTTGGATTTTGATTTTTGAGAAAAATATGCAGTTTTCAGCATTATTGTAAAATGAAATTTGAGTTTTCTATGTTGAAGTATAAGAAGTGAAAACGCAAAGCACATTTTAATAGAAAAAAATTGATTTTTTCGAGTAAAATTAAACAGTATATAAGAAAGCATGCTTCTCTCTTTTGACTAGTGTAGCCAGAATTAAGTTTTATGTTTTTATTAATGAACTTTTTTAAATTTTAAGTTCATTCTGAATTATTTTTGGCGTAGTTAGGACTATCTCAAACAGATGGCACCACCATCGTTTTGTAAAACAAATTTTTCTTGGCTACAAATACTGAATTTTGGCGATATCTTTCTGAAATATAGTCGCCAGCTGAAATTATGGTAACTTGCAAGTTGTGACAAATAGTGTGGAAAATAAAGAAGATTTATGATGTACACAGAGATTTAACATCTCAAACCTGACGAACTTTCCCATTTAGGAATGTTTTTAACATTTTCTGCATGTGTGCGTTAAAAATTTAATTTATACAGATAATTTATAATTATGCTGCTTAGATTCCCCCCCCCCCTGTAATTGATGAAATGCATATAAAAATATTTAAATTCTGTGAAGCGACTGAATGAAAAATTGAAAGTATACTTATTTTATACTTGACTGAAAGTTATGAATTGACTAAAGAATACAAATTACTACTCCTTGAAGCTCACAATTTAAAATTTTAATCTAAGTATTGTAATGCAATTATTATTATTATTTTAACTAACAATTTTAACTAATAGATTTTATATTTAACGTACAATTTTACCATTAAACCATTGGAACAATCATTTACCAAATCTTGTTTTCTAATTAAATTAGCAGAAACTTATTTTTTCGATTAATTTTCTCCAATTCTAAGCTGTACCCCAAATTCTCAGCCCATTTTTGTGGAAAAAATTTAAAATAGTGTAAAATATGTTATTGAGATATTTGATATATTTAAGAAATATATATATATATAAAGTGGCTGCGGTAGCCTAATGGTCATGTAACAGAATCGTGGCCTAGTACCGCTCAAGACCCGCCATGTAGGGGAGCTTAATCTGTCGAGAGCTCGGATGTCCTCCCGTTGGTGTGGTGTGGCAGTCAGGAGAGGGCGTGGTTGCTCAGGTGTCGTCCTCGTCACTTGACCATAGTTCAAAATTACGAGGTCTGTCACCAAAAACCCTCGAGTATCTGATCAGTACAACATTAATATTCACTTAACGAAATAAAAAAAATAAAGGTGAATAAATAAGAAGTGAGTAATTAATTTATTATTTATTAAAAACTTTTAAAAATAAACGAGAACCTGTAATTTTTCTATCCGACAGTATCTTGTCCAATATCCCCCTCCGGTGAATTTTTCAGTCTTCACTTCTAAGCAGCACCCGATTTTTAGTAGCATAAGGGAAGTTGTGCTACTTAGATTCGAATAAATATGGCAATATCGCGATTTTAAAGTTTTTGTATCTTTAAGTTTGCCTTTTTTTCTACTAAAAATTACTGTCGCTGGCATTTTCTAATTTTGAACATTTTCAATAACCTGTTCTTGACTAAATTTTTAATATAATAGTCTCTGTGTGATTTCTCTTTGCACAGAAACATATGAAACTTATTTTACACATATGAAATTTAGAATCAAAATTTATTCTACATATGTCCATTTTAGTTAAATATATGATAAAATTTTTAAGTAGTAAATTTTTTATATAACTTTTTTATGAAAAAAGAAGTATGTGAGGCATTTCCGTATGAACAGATATTTGCTGCTCATTGGAGATTTTCTTTTAGTACTATAGTTAAGATATTGATTTTTATTACTAGTTTGTTTTTAAATTATAAAATAAAGCATTCAGAGATCTGCTGAATAAACTTTTAAAAAAATTAGTTTAAAAAAAATTAAAACCTAATTTTCTAAATATTTAAACGGTGTTTTCATTTTTTATATCAAATGCCCATAATTTTTAATTTTGGAAAACTTTTTTAAAATGAATGATTTATTTTATAAACGAAGTGAAAATGTAATTGTAATAATTAATGATGTTTGCTTTTTTAATCTCGCAATTGCGAATCGAATTGCTCGATTTTCAAATGTTAAGAAGTTTTACATTTGTTAACTTTTCCTTTAATCATTTGCTCAGAAAAGTACATAATCAGTTATGAGCTTTTTACACCTTGGGGGGGGGGGATGTTTCTGTCAACTAGAAAACTTATTTCAATCTAATTATACAAAGCTATTTTACCATAAATTATTGTTTTAAAACAATCTGTTACTCAGTATAATTACTGTGTGTTAATTTACTTTGTTTAATTGCAGCTTTATTATGCAAAAAACCGTTTAGCATCCTTCCAAAGGCATCTCGTCATGTCATGATGTCAATATCTCATGGGAACTTCACTTCGGATGGGACCAGAAAACACTTGTTGGTCGGAAGTCTTTAGGAAAGAAAAGTACAAAAAAGGGGAGAAAAAGGAAACTTTTATTGCTGTGGGGGTACTGAAACAGAAAAGAGAGGAGAGAAGAAGCCGTTGGGAGATGTGTGAAGGTGGGAAGGGGTCTCAACTTTCAGTGATTTTTGAGTGATCTCGCTCCTACCTATCCTTAGCAAAATCACTGAGAAAATAATCCTAAATAGGCTAAACGACCACCTCACACAAAAAGATATCCTGATAACGCAACAACACGGCTTCAGGCCCAATCTTTCCACATTACACCAGCTACTGCGTGTGGTGGAATACGTAAAAACTGGTTTCGCTGAAAATAGGTCAACTGGGGCTGTTTTCCTCGACATCCAAAAAACTTTCGACAGAGTCTGGCATATATAAATTAATCAGAACTAACACACTCCACCTTATTTAATTAAACTAATAAACTCCTTCCTAATTAACAGAAATTGTGCAGACCTCGTTTACCACTCCTACTCTTCCCTGAAAAATATCAACGCGGGAGTCCCGCAAGGGGCCCTCCTCTCGCCCACACTTTTTAATATTTATGTCAATGATATTCCTAGGACAAGCTTCTCTACAATCTGCATGTACGCCGACAACACGGCAATCCTGGTACAGAACAGTGATTTAAAAACAATCACCCACGCACTACACAAACACCTAGCCAGACTAGAAGATTGGTTCTCCACCTGGAAAATTGCCCTTAATGTAGGCAAAACGGAGGCCGTCTTCTTTTCTCGTCACATTAAAAAGAAACCACTAGATATGTTTTTACATAACACCCACATTCTCTGGTCTCAAAACACCAAATACCCTGGTGTCATTCTAGATAAAAGACTCACTTTCAAACAACACATCACACAATTACGTGAAAATTTCAGAATTTCCGTGGCTAAAATCTACCCACTAATTTCTCGGAAATCCTTTTTGTCTCTCAGAAACAAAATGCTTATTTATACCCAAATCCTAAGACCTACCGTCATCTACGCCTGCCCAATCTGGGGTCATGCAGCCTACTCGAATATAAACATCATGGAAAGAGCTCAAAACTTAATTATCCGTACCATCACAAAAGCTGACTGATACATCCGAAACGATAATATCAGGTTTGCTCTAAACCTTAAAACCCTCAGAGAGGTGATCAAAAAGATCGCCATCAAATTCTTTACTAACATCGACACCCACGAACATAGAGCAATCCAAAGAATAAAAAAATATCCTCTAAACCCTCTCATAAATAGACCCAGAAATATCTTCTGCTAACACTAAAAACTTCATACTTCCAACTTCCAGTAGCTGGCGGGTTCAATGGAGCACCTAGTGCTTTGGCAGGACTCTAATCTCCTTTCATGGATTTTGGGAGAGACTGAAACAATTCTTATTTTTGCCCATTTTAAATAAAAATAATTGAGATGGAAAGCGCTAAAAATGAGGATTACAGATAGTAAAATACATTCCAGATGTGTAGATTATAAATTAGAAATAGGAGCTCTTTAAAAGGGCTCCGAAGCATGAGAAATGAAAAATATTGAGATCTGAATGTAGGCGGAGTTAGACCTAGCCAATCAAGGTGCAGCAAGCGTCCGAAAGTCCGAGGGTGAGAAAATTTTTTGAATGCTAATAGAAATTAATCGAAATCAGGGTTGACCAGGATGTCTCTTGGTCTTCTAATAAAAGAATAGGTATTATAGGGATCTATTTCGTGGAGAGTTGGGTTTTCGTGGTTATCAACTTTATTGAAGAAATTTATTGCAAGTTTTTTAATAGTTTGTCTAATAGTGGGGATTTTACATGATTTTCTGAGATCTTTGTTTCTGATATACCAGTGCACATCGAAAATTTGTCTAATAATTACGTTTTGAGCTGTTTCAATTAGATTAATGTTGGACGTTGTTCTCTCTCTCTCTCTCTCTCTTGCGTGTCCCCAGACTGGGGAGGCATAGGTGAGGAGAGGTTTCAGGATCAGTGTGTAGATAAGCATTTTATTTCGTCTACTTAAATTAGAATTTCTGCAAATTAAGGGGTAGTTAAGGCGCACCGCTGCTTTAAATTTATTTTAAACATATGTTACGTGTTGTCGGAAAGTGAGATTTTTATCTATAATGACACCAAGATACTTGGTGTGCTGAGACCAGGGAATTCTTTGATTTTGTAAAATAATTTCCGGAGGTAGTTTTTTATCGGAAAAGAAAACTGCTTCAGTTTTTAACGAATTCAGGGCGATTTTCCAAACAGAGAACCAAGTCTCAAGGTGAGCTAGGTGTTCATTTAAGTTATTGATAAGGGTGTTCGGGTCATAGTGTCGTGATAGTATAGCTGTGTCATCTGCGTACATACATAATCTAGTGTTAGTGCTTTTAATAATGTCATTGGCATACAGGTTAAATAGCACAGGGCCAAGAATTGACCCTTGAGATACCCCTGCATTTATTGTCTTTTCTTGGGAGTAAGTGTTATTAATCTTAACTGAAAAGGTTCTATTTGAGATATATGAGTTAATTAGGAGAATTAAGGGGGGTGGGATTTTTTAAGTTATTAGTTTAAAAATTAGACCGGTGTGCCAGACTCGGTCGAAGGCTTTTTGGATGTCAAGAAAAACGGCGGCCGTGTTCTGATTCCTGTCATTTGCCTCTTTGATGTACTCGACTACTCTGAGAAGCTGGTAAGTTGTGGAGTGACGAGGGCGGAACCCGTACTGCTCCGGGATCAGGATATTTTGAGTTTCCAGGAAGTCATTAAGTCTGGCTAAAATAATTCTTTCAGCCAGCTTACTGAGAACTGGGAGTAGAGAGATTGGGCGGTATGACTCTGGGGCGGTTTGGCTTTTTCGAGCTTTCAGAATCGGAATCACAACTGCCGTCTTCCATGATGTGGGAAAGTATTTTAATTTGAGCATGTTATCAATGATGTTAGTAATCCTGAAAATTATTAGTAGAGGTAGGTTTTTAAGCATTTTATTTGTAATTCCTTCTCTGCCCGGAGATTTTTTGATTTTTATATTTTTAATAACGTTAATGATTTCCGAAGGCAGAGGAGGGGGGAGGGGGTAAGTGTTATTGTTATTAGTGATGAAGTACGCCTCCACAATGTTTGTGATGACTTCGTCTTTGTGTGGGTTATGTATGTCGTTTACTTGAAATTGTCTCTCCAGCGAATTAGCAATAAGATCAGTTTTGTGTGTATCGCTGAGAGCAGTACCGTCAGGGCCATTAAGGGCTGAAATCGGGGCGGCTTTCCTTCTGAATGCTCTTGCAGTCCCCTCAAAGGGAATTGTCCTCAGTACTCAGAGTGGAAAGTGTATCCTCCCATACCTGTTGTCTGTAGAGATAAGTTTTTCTTTTAATTTTGTTTTGAAGTCTATTTAATTCTGTTTTGTGTTGTGGGTGTCTGGTGGTTTGCCAAGTTTTCTTGGCTCGGTTTCTTGCTTTAATCAGATCTTTAAGCTCACCCTGAACAAATGGTTGCTCCGAGTAGATGACTGGTTTGGATGCACTGGCATGGGCGCTTAAAATTTCATTGGTGAGGTTGTTCACTTGGGTGTCAACCTCGTCGGCAGAATTTGCGTCGGGGAGATAGAAGTTATTTGGGTTAGAGAGAATAGATCTAAATTTACTCCAGGTAGTGGTGATTTTTGGTGGGGGAAGTTGAAATTTAGTGGTTCTCGGGAAATGAAGATTTATGGGGTTGTGGTCAGAGCTTAATTCAGGGATTGATTCAATGGTGCAGGGCCAGTTTAGATTTTTTACCAGTGCATAATCGATTGTAGAGGCTGAAGCAGTTCCGTATCTAGTGGGTGTAGGTGGGGCGTAGAGATCAATATTATTATTTATGATGTAACTGTAGAGCTTTCTACCTCTGGTGTCGCAATAAGTGCAACCCCACGAGGTGTGCTTAGCGTTAAAATCGCCTATGAGGATTGAAAAATTTTGCAGACTGAAAAATTGTGTCGAGGTCGGCACCCAAGGTGTTGGAATTACCGGGTGGGATATAAATTGAGGCTATTAAAATGGGCTCATGATCAGTGGGAGTGAGAGCTATCAGGGTGGCCTCGACAGTAGTAAGGGGGAGTGGGGTGGGAATTCTATAATGGGCTATTGTACGTTTAATACATAACGCAGTTCCACCCCGGCCAGGGGCCGGGTGGGTTCTGTCGTTACGGTAGCAGGTATAATTAGGAATTTTTAAAGAATTCTCTGGTCTCAGGTGTGTTTCTTGGATTAATAAAATATCAGGGGAGTGCTTATCGATGAAATCACGTACCTCAACAGTACGCGATCTCACACCGTCCGCATTCCAGGAGGATATTGAAAGGCCGAGAAAAGAATTATTGATCATTAATTGTTAGATTAGAGATGGAGGAGCAGACTCCCTTTAGCAGATGACCAAGCTTATCTGCCGGGTTTGGACTATTGTAAGCTTTTTTCATTTCACTTAAAAGTGAGGGAAAAAGATTGAAGATATTTTGGATTTCTTGTAGTGCGTGAAGAAAGGTGAAATCGTCATTGTCTTTAATGGGTACATTAGGTGCATCCCTGTTAATGGATTCTGCTCTGTTAGCGTATTGGTTGATCGACGCCGAGGGGGCGTTCCCGCGCATCGCCATCTGTTGGTGACTATTAGAGTTAGTAGCTTCAGCGAAACTCAAGCCGGGGATAATTCTAGTGTTGTTAGCCTGAGTGTTTTCGTTTCGTTGTTGGTTTTCTTTAGGTGATTTTCCCTTACCCTTTTTGGGTTTCGGGAAAAGTGGGCATTCTATTGATGAGGCCATGTGTCCCTTGGCGTTGCAGTTAATGCACGTAGGGTTTTCGATTTTCTCCTTGATTACGCACTGTCCTGTCCTGTGGTTTTCACCGCATTTCAGGCAGCGCGTTCTCATGTGGCAATTTTGACTCGCGTGGTGAAACAGGTTACAATTGTAACACTGAGTCGTTCGCGAGCCCTTTCTGAATGGGTCCAATTTGATCTGCATGTAGAGGCAGCTTTTTATGGCGAAAATGTCATCGACATTTTCGTTTCGGGTTATTTCGATTAGGAAAAATGGGAGAGGGTTTTTAGTAGAGAATTGCCTAAGTTGGGCCACTTTTTCGACTGCAATTCCTTTGTTTAGTAGATCGGTTTTGATTTCCTCAACTTCCGTGGAAGCGGGAAGTCCCTTTATAACTAGCTTGAGTGGCCTGTTTGCCAAGGGATCGGTTACAAAGTACTCCACTTTTTTGGCTTTGAGAAATTCAGTGATTTCTCGATGGTGATCTGGTGTTTGTGGTTGAACTTTGATAAAGCCGTTTATGTGAGTGTTTGTGGCTGTTGGGTGAGTTTTATAAATCTGCTGTAAAATTAGGTTATAGTCTTTAAAAAGCTTCATCGTGATCAGCTTAATTTTAGGTGGTGCTGGGGTAACGTCCTCGGCGCCAGTTTTATCAGTGTCGAGCACTGCGAATTTATTGGCTGTAGCTATTAAATTTTGTTTATCCTCCTGGGTTGGTTTGACTGGTTTTTTCGCTGCTATAAAATCGTTAATGCTATTATTATTGTTTTTATTTTTATTTTTAATCGTTAATTTGGCTGGCCTTAAAATGGGCTCAGCGTGCCTTTTGGTAGCTTTAAAAAAGTTATGGTTGCAAAGGGCGACTGGGCAAGGTAAAGAATCGTTCAGCTTACCCTCAAGGAAGTTGATCTTTCCATTTATGAACTTCAACTCGCTCTCCAGTTTTGGCATTGTTTCAGGCAGGGGGGGGGGGTTGTTGTTCCTGTCTATTTCGATCATCTTTAGGACGTAGTCCCTCCTCGCATCAAAAATTTGGATCTGTGTTTCCAAACCTGAGAGTTTTGCATATCTCTGTTCTTCTGTGAGTGTGGAGGCAGTAATATCCTCCATATCAACGCACTGGTCGCTAGGATCGCCGACCAGGCTTCCAGGTTCAGGAAAAGACGCCATGCTTCCACGACGTCAAGAACTAGAATGATCAACTTCCACCCAGAAGCCTCTCCCACCCACGAGAGGCTGCAACCCGATTGGCCGGCGCCGTTTCTCTCAAAGCACTTCAAAACCCCTGCATTTTCAGGCAACTCGCATTCGCGCACCTACTCCGACTAGACGGGTCTTCCCGATAGCCGCTCTCATTAAAAAAATGATTAAACCCGCACGCAAGCGCACTCCCCCCCCTTCCCCTAATGTGCACAGTGCAAGAATAAACTAAACACTCAAAATGCTACCTTCAATTAAAATTTTCTTTTCACATCCATTTCTTTTCAACATCCATATTATTAATTTCTAACTAACTAATCAAAACAAAAAAAATCCTCACGATATTATTTTGCAGTACTGGGATAAGGTAAAGCCAACTAAAGCTACACCCATTCTTCACGGTAGGAGGTTAAGTTTCCACAAGGAAACAGGCACTCCGTTAACCACTCTACATATATATGTAACGATTTTAACTTTCTAGGTTAGCATATAACGACAGTTCATTCGAAAACAACACGATTGCACCCATCAAACGGACCTGATTTATTTACAAGGTAAAATTGAATCGTATTTCCAATGAATTGCTTTAGTTATAAATTTGGGGAAATTTGAATTATGTATTTCTGCATAGCATAAAATCATGTTAATAGCTTCAGTTAATTTGTAAACAGTTTCTGCCAAAGAAAATGGTATCTGGTTTATCACAAATTAAGTTCTATATTTTATAAAAATAGATTTAAGAACTAATAAAAAAATGTAATGACAATCTCATAAATCCAGCTAAGAGCCTATTTATATAACTTTTATAGGAAAATAACTATAATAAACCAGAACTAATATAATAATTTCTGGATCATTTTTCTAAGTAGTATATCCCTTATGTTTTTTGTAGATGTGATAAAGCAGTGCAGACGGATCTCGGAGGCATTTGTCATCTTGCTTACTCGGAATTTGAGAGTAAATTCAAAAAGTAAGTGAAAACAAGAAAATACTCTGTGATGTATTTTATTCATTCACTTATTATCGGAAAATACCATCTTAGGATTTTTATTTCTGATTTCATTTCCTACCTAAAATTGTAAGTGACTTCATATTTAGTAAAAGCAGGCTATACAATTTTTTTAATATAAATTTCGAATGAATTTATACATTAATACAATAATGCATGTCTTATGATCCAGCAAAAAAATTTGTTTTGCTCAGAAACCAAAAGCTTCAATAACAAGTCTTGACTTGAAGTTATATCTGTCATTATAACTTTGATTTTGATTCTTATATTATTACTATAATTCAGGTGCGAAGTAGCGGAGCAAACTAATCCTAGTGAAGATATAGTTCATGAAAATGTCGCACTTCAGAATACTGCCATGTAAGTAAAATTGTGGTATTATTTGAATTTAGCCATAAATATGAAGAAAAAAAAATGAAAAACCAGGCTTATTACCACACAAGTTATTTACATTTATGTATTTATACAAGAAAATCCTAACAAATATTTTAGTTTAAATAAAGTCAAATTTTATATCAATTTTGCAAGAATTAGCTGTCCAGAGTTTTAAAAAAAATTCTCTTTTTTCCTGAATTTATTTCCTTATAGTATAAGTTATGTACATGTAACTTATTCAATTTACATCTGTATGTGCTAGTAACAGAAAAACATCTATAATCATTAAGTAAAATATAATTTCAAATACTAATGTTAGCAAAGGAGTCTTAATTATTTAATTTTTAAAACTTGATATGCATGGAAAATTTTTAAAAAATAACCAAACCAACTCGTAATATTTGAACGAACCTGTCAACGATTTATTTTGAACTTTTTCTCTCACAATGAAAACAAATTTTTTTATGGCATTGTAAGAGGATTTTTTTAAAAAAAAATTTCTTTTAATTTTTTATTTTTATTGGAACCCAGATGAGAATATTATGCAATTGATAAAAAGATGTAATTTTGAAAATAAGCTATTAAATTTTTGAAGGTAGATAAAATATTTGTTATAAACAACTGTTTAATAATTACAATAATAATATTATTATTATATGATTATTACTCTTCATTTAATATTGCTTTTTGATTCAGATCCGAAGCAAAATCTCTAACTAGTCTACGAACTCCACAAAATGCCCTGACTGCCGAAGAAATGTCAGATTTGCCAGATCTCTGCATAGAGACTTCTATTAACTGTACAGAAAACTGTCTCTCAGAAGGAAATTTCCTGTGCAATTTATCCCATATGATTGCACAAGTTAGACAACTAGAATTGCATTCCTACTCTTGCAATTTTGGTGGAACATATGTTTTCAAAAAAATGATCAAGTGTGGTTTGTATACAGAACTTCATTACGTATGTAGTGAGATTCTATGCAACGAGAAAGCAGTAGTAACCACAGATTCAGAAAAAAATACTTTGAATAATCTTTCAGTTTTGGGGGCATTGTCAACATGCAGAGGATTTTCTCAAGCAGAAGAAAAATTCAGTGTAATGAATGTTCGCTACATGTCTAAGGACAAATTCGCCTCTTGTGAAAAGTTGACTTCTGAAGTTATGAAAAGTTACGCTGAAGAAGAAATGTTAAAAGCGGTTTTAGATGAGAAACAATTAGCCGAATCAAGAGGTGATATAGATTCCGACGGATATTATTGCATCACATTAATTGTTGATGGTGGCTGGGGTAAGAGGAGTTACGGACATGGGTACAATGCATCAAGTGGAGTATCAGTACTTATTGGTATGTCTACACAAAAAATTGTGTTTATAGGTGCTCAAAATAAGGAGCGTTTGATCTGTTGTGCCATCCTAAATGGAAGGATGGAAAAGAAAGATCATCTGTGCTGCAAAAACTGGAAAGGGCCATCAACAGCAATGGAAAGTGATTGCGTTGTGGAAGGTTTACTGTATTTAGAAACTGTTCACCACATTCGATGCACGCGTTTAGTTGGAGATGGGGATTCTAACACTATCGCTAAATGCAGAGAAAAAATTTCGTATGATGGTCGAATACTGAAAGTTGAATGGGCAAATCATGCTGTTTGAAGATACGGTAGAGCGATTCAAAAACTGCAGGGAAGTACAACACGTTTCTCAGGTTCCACAGGTGTAAAAGGGCGAAAGCTTTTGAAACAAAAGCTTATGAAACTGGTAAAAGGGGCTCGGAATGCTATTAAATCAAACGCTATAAATAATCACAATCAGCCGCACAAAGAAGCAGTTTTAAAATTAATATCAGATTTGCGAAATGTTCCAAATCACGTGTTTGGAAAACACGAAAACTGTGGCATTTTTTGTAAGAGAAACATCGAAATTGATAATACAGATTGTTCTGTAATGCAATCATCAGGTTTAATGAATGCTATTCAATATGAAATAGGAAAAACTTTAGTAGCTTGCAGCAATAATTTAATCGGGAATGCAACTAACAACCCCGCAGAAACTTTTATGAGCCAGTTGTGTAAACTATCCAGAGGCAAGCGAATAAACTTCAGTAAATCTGGCGGTTTCAATAGGAGAGCCAATATTGCTGTCTTAGCTTTTCAAAGCCCTGCTCAACAGTTTCATGAAAAAGCCTGCAAAAGAATTGCGAAGAAAAGTCCGAGTACTTCTCTAACTAAATTTTTATCTTGTCGAAGAAATAGATACCTGAAGCAAATACAAAGAAGAAAATTGTTTCCAAACTCTAAAAAATTAAAATCAAGGCAATATGCAACAGATTATAACTATGGGGAGAATGTTGACAGACCAGATGTGCCAAAACAGATATATGATAATTTAACGGAAAACCATCTTTTTTAAAGTTATAAAAATACAGAATAACTATGATATAGAGGCCGAAACTAGGGGCCAAGCATCTTCTGAAAGATGGAGATATGAGAGATCGTTGAGACTCTCATCTTCTTTTTTCAAAGAAATTACTTGCAGGAAAACATCTACTCCGTGTTCGAAGCTTGAGATGCGTATTGTATATGATAGAGACTTGTGCAATGCAGCAATGAAATATGGATTGGCAAACGAGGAGATCGCTCGGAAGCAGTATGAGAAGGAATATGAAACGGAAGTAAAAATTTGTGGCTTATTTGTGGACAAAGATAAACCCTTTTTGTGTGCTTCACCCGATGGATTGGTTGGTGATGATGAGCTTATCAGGGCCGGATCTACGTATGGGCTTAATGGGCTACAGCCCAGGGCCCCCCGAGTTCTAGGGGCCACCGTTCCCCGTTGAAGATAAACAGAAAAAGATGCTTACAATCAAAATAGTAATAAAATAATAAACCTGTAAAAAAATACATTTCACAAATAAAATACCCGAAATACCATACCAAATTTATTTTTAGTTTCGAGAGCAAGAGCACAATTTACTTTTGTTCTTCCGCCTTACCACCGAATACATGGACATTAATAATTAATAGACAAATGCTCTATCATAGAACGGGGCCGATGAGCATCGAGCACTTATAAAAAAGTAGTGACACTTTTTCTGTGGCCATTTATTTTTGTGTAATAGGTGCAATCAGGTTTTGGACCCCAAACCGGATCTTACAGAAGATTGAAAAACCATAGCATAAACATAGGCATTAGGCCTCCTAGTACCTCGGGCCCCCCCCAATGTGGGGTTGCAGGGGTGTACGTTACGCCACTGAAGTGAAAGGGAAAGGAACTTAGCCAAAGAAAACGGAGAAACACAACAAGCAAATATTAATGAGGAAAATATCCAAGATCTCGATGACCAGCAGCCTTCTAAAAATATATTGTTCAGACAGAGGACATCAGTAATTCCTTGACCGAAAAGTGTTTACAAAATGCTGGGTTTGAGTTTCAAAATACTTTGATGTGGGTTCGTGTCCTAAATCGCTAAGTAATAATTTTATTGATTGTATCCTTTCACATGAAATGAGTTATTTTCAAAATAAAAATCCAAACAATATATACTCTGTTTCAGTAAGAGAATACAAAGGACAAAAGAGATCATTTTCGAATAATCATTTCATTAAAAAACTTAAAAATGGCCAAGTGCTGGAAAAATCTTGGCTATGTTATTCAACTAGTATTGGTAGTGTTTTTTATTTGACCCGCCCTTTTTCTAAAACAAAATTTCAATACACAACCGACTTTTCTGATAGGAAACTCTTAACAAGTTGTTTAGGAAATCAGGAAAATTCTATTAAACATAAAAATTCAGTGTTAGTTTGGTTGACACGAAAAGAAAATAAGTCTGTTTTACAAGGGGAGGGCATGAATAAAGAAATTCATTTGGAGACGAGACTTTGCGTATTAGCAGTACTCCTTTAGCACAGTGGTCTTCAAACTTTTTCAACTCACGGAACCCCTAGAACAGTGATGGCGAACCTATGACCCGTGGGTCAGCCACTGACCCACGCAAGCTTTTTAACGGACCCACAATTGCTAGGCAACCACTTGTTTGCTTATGTGGGTTTATTTAGATTTTCTAACTTGTGTAGATTATTTATATTCTATTTGTATTTTTTCAAGCCCTGTATTGACAGAAAATCAATTTAAAGGCTGTCTATAACCTTTAGTTTGATCATTATAGTTCCAAAGTTACGAAAATGACAACAATAGTATATAAAAATATGTAGTATTTGAAATAAAGTATAAGTGTTTACAAAATATCAAATAAATTGTATATATTTTTACTCACATTTGGTTTGTTGAAAAAAATCGACTAACAAAAGCAAATAATCATATTTAAAGCACTTTCTTCGGATGAAATGAAATTTTGTAAGGTTATGTTCAGTTATGTTTGTAGAAAGAGACTTCCATAGCACTTGTATCGTCTTCTCACTGTTTCACCTTGTCATATGCCAATGGGGGCTATGCACACGTCTCATTCTCTATAATAGCAATTTTTGGCTCGCAATTTAAGGCGCTTGCCCCAGCCAATACCAGTGTTGAACTTACATTTCGAGCGTATTTAAAAGTAATGCGTAGTATGCTTGTATGTATGTATATGTGGGTATTAGGTATGTTAATACAAAATTTCTTCTCAAATTATTGTATTCTAAATATAAATATTTTTAATTGTAGCCCGTACTATGTCGGCGGTTAAAAAATTAAAAACAAGCCGTACAAGTTTCAGGCTATATAAAGCTGAAAGGTTTGGTAAATATGGGTGGGTTGAAATGAATAAAATGGTTATACGTATAATTTGTTCTGAAAAAGTGACTCCACGTATATATAATGTAAAAAGACATTTTAAAACGTTCTCGGCATCTAACATTCAAATCTCGGCATGTCAGCAGATGAGGATAGAAAACCTTGTTCCTTACAAAAGAAAAAAAAAGATAGAATTTTTCTCAAAGCAGTGTTTAAAAAAAAAATTTTGGTTCCAAAAAATAACATTACAGCTGCTAGTTTCTAAGTTGCCCATTGCATTGCTCGCAACGGGAAACCTCTTTCAGCAGAAGGATTTGTATAAAAAAAAAAAAATTAGAATGTAGTTCTACATTGTTTGCTGATTTTAAAGAAAAATACTAGAATATAAAGCGTATAAATGAGTTACCTATAAGTCGCAATATAATTAAAAATCGAGCAATGGAATGGGAAAAAAATATTTTTTTCGCCCAAATACATAACGCCTTATATTATGCAGAAATGTATTCAATTACTTTAGATGAGATTAATCATATAAATGTTTGTGCACAATTTGCAGTTTTTGCTCGGTATAAGTTTGGAAACATAATGAAAGAAGAGTGTATTTTAATGAAACTAATAACGTTGAAAGGAAAGTGTACCAGTCTTGACATTTTTACAGAATTTGATATTGCATATAAAGAAATGGATACTAACTTGGACATATATTCGTGTGAAAAATAGTTTTCTTTAATAAACTTTGTAAAATCTTCTAATAGAAATAGACTTGACAGGGAATTAACTGCGAAATGCGTTAAATCAGTGGTATTCAAACTGTGTTCCGCGAGTTAAATAATAGAATGGAAAATTATAAGTTGTGTGTGCAAAATAGATTCATGTTCTCTATTAAGTTTGTACAAACACGAAATATCTAAATCCTTGCTTGCCAGCGCAAGTCACACGTATCACGGTAAAATTTTTTAATAAATATGCGATTTGGACACATCCTCTTTCTTTTATTTATTTTTTTTTGCGTATTTTTTAGAATTTTTAATTTTTTGCATATGCAAGTTCGGAGCCATTACAGGGCACTATGGTAGAAATTAAACTTAATTAAATCTTCATTTGTGTTTCATGATATTCTTTAGAATGGTGACGGAGTGCCTGTTTCCCGCAAGGAAACTTAACCTCCAATCGCTTGGGTTTTAGGGTAGCTTTGGTTGGCTTATTTTTAAAATCTTAGCCCAGTACTGTGTTAGAAAGAAATTTTTTAATTAGAAGTTCTTAAAAGAGATTAAAATGAGAAAATATTAAGGGTGTGAAGAGAAAAATTCTTTAGAAGAAAAAAAGAATTTAGAAAAAGATATTTTTTTCAAAAAAAAAAAAAAAATAGTGGTTATGTTGTGGCAATTTGATTTTAGAATTTCTTATTTGGTTCAAGAATTTATACGGATAAGACACAAATATTGGAGAATCTTGAGATTTTGTGTTAAAACAGCACAAGTGTGTTTCAAAAAATTTCTCTTCAGCTTCAAAAAGTTTTGCAGACCTTTTAAGAATTACTGCACACGTGTAAGGTAAGAATACAAAAATTATTGCGGTTGCTAGAAGTTTTTTTTTAACTTTTAGTGTTAACTAAAAGTGTTAACTAAGTGTGCGTAAACTTCCATCATTATCGCTTGCTTCTTAGGTTATTTTTACATGTTGATAAAAAGGATTAAGTGTGCGTTTTCTTAACTCGAATGCACCATAATTTTTCACAAACATTTTTGATCAACATTGTTATTTAATGAAAATTTTTTATTCGTTTCATGTTGAAAATTTTTTTTTCACTCGCTTATAAAAACCTATAGAAGTCCGTTTAAGATAAGGAAAGGTAAAGTGCTTTAAAGAACATCCAATGATTATTTACTATACATAAAAGAATTCCAATAACACTAACTATGATTGAAATTGAAACAAAATGTGACTATAATATCTTTCACAGTTTGAACTTTTCTCGCACATGTTTCGGATCGTGGCTAGCATGTCATGAGTTCGGTCCCAGTACCACTGAAGACCCGCCGTGTAGGGGCGCGATGCACGTAAAATCTGTTGAGAGCTCAAACGTCCTCCCGTTGGTGTGGTGTGGTAGTTAGGAGAGGGGGTGCCAGCTCAGGTGTTGTCCGCGTCACTTGACCGTGGTTCAAAATTATGCGGACCGTCCCCAAAAAAGCCCTCGTGTAGCTGAACAGTGGGACGTTAATATTCACTCAATCACTCATTCTCGCACATGTTCAAGGACAATAATCGATCGAAGATAATAATACTTTAATTGGTTAATTCTTTGGTATTCTTCTTCTCTTATTCTGTTGTGATAAATTTGGTAACTTATTTTCTTCGAAAGCGAACGCAGTGAAGTATTACCAAAAATATGGTCTAACACGTAACTACCCGAAAGACTATCGAGCTTAGCGGAATAAGAAACGTAACAGAACTGCAAGACAAGATAGATTCGTACTTATGCGTATTCATAGGGGTGGCGTCAACATAAGTAAAACTCTTTTGCCATAATTTTGAACATAACTACTGTGTTCTGGTCATCTAAATATAGTAGTTATTAGATCTTTTGTTTATTTCAAGTGTACACGTTTTTCTTAAGTGCAATATTTAATTCTTCTAAATCTACGCTAGTTAAATTGTATTTTGCAACAGTCTTAGGCGTGATTAAAATCACGCCAAACAGGCTATAGATGGCATGTAGATATTATTCAAGATGGCCGCCTCGCACCTCGCGAAATATGAAGAATAAAAAAATATTACTGAAACTTGATGAAACAACTGAGTTACAACCATTTAAAATGATTTAAAAAGTGAAATAAAAAGAAATTCCCTTTATTTTCCCAAGGAAAACGGCGCAGGAAAGTGAAGAGGGATATTGTATTTGAAGAATTTCAAAATGATTGTAGAAAAAGAAATTAAAATAAGCGAAAGCAGTAAAAAATTAAAAATAAATAAAGTGAGGTTGAAAGAAGAATTAAATACTAAAAAAGTGACTTCATTATTGGAAGTGAAAAAAAATTAGGAAATCATTACATTTAAAAAAAAAACTGTAGAAATTAGCTATTTATTACCATTTAATAAGAATTCTACCTGACAAAGGTGGAATTCACCACGCGAAATTCGACCACGCAATTTATTACTTTTTTAAGAAAAAGTTGTCTTTACCAGATTTATATCACATTTCCCATAGGGTGAAATCAGTAAAATCTTAACTAAGGTATGGAAAAAGAAATTCAATACCTTAAAAAAAGGAAATTGACCAAAAGAGCGAAGACTAGATTTTAGTATATTATATTCCGATTATGCCTGGAACCTTAAAAGCTTGAAGAATTGAAAATACTTCTGATTGTGCGGACTTAAATATTTTGTTCCGTTTTGATTAGATAAAGTTAACGGCATTAACAGCCTTCAATAGCTCAATTACTTTTATATAAAAATATGCTGATGAAATAATAAAATATACCACTACTGAGATACATCAAAATCTTTTTTTATATATTTAAAACTGTCTGAAAATAAATAACAACAAGTTCAAACTCGCTAATACTGTACAATAGCGAATCGATTATATCATTGAAGCCTTTTGAAGAAAAACGGTAGAATCTAACGTTTTTTTTTCTATAATATAGCTTTATTTTTTCTTAGGAAATCGTCGTCGCTCAGGAAGCTCACGCTTTTATTTATCCATTTACCTTTACCCCGTCTTTGAGGATCATCCTCATTTAGGATGCTGACTAATAGACTTACCCTGACTTTGAAGACCGTCCTCATTTAGGATGCTGACTCATAGCATTACCTTGTCTTTGGAGAGCGTCCTCATTTAGGAGGCTGTCTCATAGCATTACCCTGTTTTGCAAACTGTTCTCGCTTGGGAAGCTCACGTTTATATTGTATCCGTATACCTTTGCCCTGTCTTTGGACACCATCATTCATTACGGGCACTGACGCGCATTTTTACCCTGTCTTAGGAAACTATTCTTGCTCAGGAATTTGATACATAACTTCATTTTGTCTGCAGACACCGTCTTCATTTAGAAAGCTGAAGTATTTATTGTGTCTACAAAGCATTATACTCTGCTTCCGACCACCGTTTTCGCAAGCTGACATTTTTATTGCATTAAAATCGCTTTACTTTTGTCTTCAGATATCGTTTGCGAATGCATTACTGAATTATTTTTTGTTCATTTTATAAATAAAAATATGCTCATATTATCTTTAACTAAATAAATTGTTGGGATTTACGGCAGTAATCCGTTTGATACAAAATATCTTTGCTTCAATGTCTTATAATTATCCATTTTTTTAAATTTTTAATTTTAAATCACTTTTAAATAACAATTTACCCCAATTTTAATTCCTTACTTATAACAAATATATATTTCGCCAAAAATACTATCATTATAATATGTCTGGAGTAAATTTGCAACAGTAAATATTTTCCCTTTAAATATAAAAGGATCTTAAATATTTAAAAAAAAAAAAAAAAAAAAACAGCTATTAATCCCAATAAAAACTTCATTTTTGACTCTTCCAAATAATTTGATAGAATATGGAACATGACTGCATACAACTTTAACAGAGCTAAACTTTGCCATTTTATCAACAAAAAAAAAGTGCAGACAATTATATATATAATATCAGAAAATATACAAGGGAAGATGGCACTTATATAGCCCGAATATAATATTATTAATGATATATATATATATAAAATACTTCACAATGTACAGTCACGGACAAAAAAGTTAGCGCACCAAGAAATAATTGCGGGATCGTAACAAAACATGGCATGAAGGTACATGTCGAGGAGATATGCAAATGATTAGAAATGCAGCGTGATTGCACATTACGTATAGAAGGTACAGGGCGTTTAACGTCGTTCTCCATTGAGTATAAAACAGGTAACCAAAGCTTGTTTGAGTGTGCTGAATCGTTTACAAAGGAAGCGCTGAGGTAGACTGTCATTAAGCCGTTTTCGAAGACAATATGAGCAGCTGTCGCAGTTTGAGAGGATGAGAATCATTGGCATTATGGAAGCTAGGTGGTCAGCTAGTTGAGTAGCTCGTCAATTAGGCCGCTCTGATTGTGTTGGGACCAGTGGATCCGAGAGACGTCATTTACACGAAGACCAGGCTAAAGCTATGGTTTCCTAGGAAAGCGGTTCCGCTCTTCAGCGTCCATAACAATATGGTGGATGACGTCACTAAAACGTTTCCAGTGTAAATAGATTGGTGTGGTTTCTTAGAGAGCTGTGGATGGAAGCCGAACGTGAAATAGCGGCTCTAGCACGTTCGTTGCGATCGTCATAGCGGGTAGCAACAGTTCGTTGAATGTTTTTTTACGATAGCGGTGGCTTTTTTCAACATAGAAATGAGTTCAAATACTTTATGGACTCCTGAAGAGGATGAAATTTTAATAGATTTCGTGAGAAATAACGAAGTTTTATATAACATTAGGCATCGAGAAGCAGCCAATATTTCAGAAATTTATGTGGCAGAAAATTAGAATTCAATTTGCTTGTACTAATAGGTATATCCCATTAAAAACTAGACTTTGTTATTTAAAATCTCTTATTTTATTGTCAATAATAGAAGTAACTTATATTTTAGTTAACTAATACACTTATCAAAATTGTATATTTTTCATTTGTATTTTTTTTTTGCTCAGTGTTTAAATATATGCTAATTAAAAAATTAATTTAAACTGTGGAAAAAAGGAAATATATAAATAAAATAATGAAATCAAAACAGGATCAATTGTATTTTCTTTACACCTGTACATAATGTTGTCTCTTTGTGCATTATAAAGTATTTGAAATCAATTAATTTTTTACACAATTCAGTACAAAAACATTATTGGTACTAGTATGATGTGTTATATATGGGATTTGGCTAGAAGAGAGAGAGAGAGAGAGAGTTTTAAGAAAGCTTAAAGATTCTTTTAAATTTTCAAAATGCTTTACTTTTGGGAAAAAGAATATTGGGTGAAAATTAATCCTTGGAATTACTTTTAAATAATATAATGGTTTTGTAATTCTTTAATTTCAATAAACTAATTCTATAAAATAATCAAAATTCTTTGATTTCCTTTATTGATATAAAAAAAGAACATAAATGATAAAATTACAATATATAATAAATATATCAAATATATACAGTTCAATTAGTAGCGATTGCTTTCTTCTTCCGATGATTGCTCATCTTCCAAATAAATTAGCAACGCAAAATCGAGTTCATCCATTCTCAGCAGTCTGTAATGTGTTTACAAAAAGTTGATTGTTTACAGTTACGGACGTAGGAGCATTCGTTTTGTAGGAAACCACTCGGTCAACGTTAAGAGACAGCCGTCTTTTCTGTGACGTCATCCAATGTTATGTTAAGGACTCTAAAGAACGATGCCGCTTCCCTAGGAAACCATTACTTTAGGATGCAATTGACACACCAGTTGTCGTTAAGACCGTCACATCGTAAGAAATACACGCGTACAGCGAACTGCTTCATCGGCCGCTATCGAGGCACAGGTAGCACCTTCACTAGGGGTCCCTGTGTCTTCTTAAACCATACGAAGGCGCCTGGCTGAAGGATATTTGGGATCGCGGTACCTATTATGTGTGTTGCCTTTGACGCCCACCCATCAACGCCTTCGTTTGGAGTTGTGCCGCGCAGGAGGAAACTGGATTTCAGCGGAATGGAACCAGTCGTCTTTAGCGATGAATCCAGATTCAATCTCAGCACTTATGACAATCGTATTCGTGTGTGGAGACCCCGAGGTGAACCCCTCAAACCTGCCTTTGCTTTACAGTGAAACATCGCTCCCACAGCTGGTCTGATGGTATGGGGTGCCATTGCCTACAATACACGGTTATCCCTAGTATTGATCCGTGACATCATGACAGTCCAGCGGTATGTCCATGACATCCTGCAACCACATGTGTTGGCACTCATGCAATGGCTCCCATGAGCCTTTTTCAACAAGACAATGTTCGGCCTCACACGGCAAGGGTGTCACAAGACTGTCTCCGCACTGTTACTACCCTTCCTTGGCCTGCCCGATCCCTAGATTTGTCTCCATTCGAGCATATCTGGGATCATTTGGGACGGCGAAATGGGCATCCTACGAGTTTGAACGAACTAGAAGCAAGGTTACAGCAAACATGGAACGAAATGTCTCAAGACATCATATAGAACCTGTATGCCTCAATGCCCGATCGTATCGCATCGTGCATTCGCGCTAGAGGAGGTTCAACAGGGTATTAAATCCTCCGTTCTTCTGCCTCTTTCTCTGAAATAAATGATCATTTTCCTTTGATTTTCTAATTATTTACTTATATCAAAGTAGTCATTACGTATGTAAAATTTCGTTTCATTTCGACGACTCTTTCTTGGTGTCCTAATTTTTTGTCCATCAGTGTATATAGTATGTAATTTTCGTTACTCCTTGTTCATTCAAACACTCATTGTCATTTTCATCAAACACTTCAGAACATTTATCCCTACTAAATAATTTTAAATCGTCAAACCTCGCTTATTTTTACTCGTTAAGCCAATTGAATTTAAAGATGTTTAGTTTTAAAAATACCCAGTTAAAAAGTTTTAAACTTAACTCTGATGCAAAAGGGCATTAGTGACCCACGAGCTAGTGCTAAAAGATATATGATTAAAATTTGACCCCCGTCTCAAAAAAGGTTCGCCATCCCTGCCCTAGAACTTGAAGGTGCTTTTGTGGAACAACTTGAACTAGAACCCAATTTCAAACATATACGTCGAAGAATATGTCTCAAAGTAATGTTTAAAGTAGCTTAACATGTTACAAGCACTTCGCGTAAAAGCAATTTAAAAAAGTATTTGCATTTATTATTAAAAAAATTCTAATCAAATTTTGTTAGTATAATTTACTTATTCAAGTGTCACCTATCCATGTATTATATTTATTAACTGAGAAATGTGCTTCCTTTTTTTCACACGAACTGTCGAAGTCTAGGTCTGTTGAGATAAAGTGCAATCGCATTACTTATTCTGAGTTTAATTTGCTTTTGTAGCCACTTACGTTGAGAAATATATTTCACTTAAACACAATGTTCTGAATGGCATAAAAATGTTCATAGATGTGTGGGAAATCCCGTGTATTTTGCATGAGAGAGTATTTGAAACCTAAAATTTAGAAGCTGTTCTTGCTTAAATTTAGATTTTAACATCAACTCTGTTAACATGTTGTTCGTTTTCCTTCAATAGGTGTTGTTTTCCACAAATGTAAAAAGGAGCATTTTCCAGTAGAAAACTATTCAGTTTGCAAGACATTGTGCTAACTAACGAGTATAAAATTATCTTGGGGAACCCGGGATAGTAAACAATAGAATATTCACAATCTAGTAGAAAGTATAAATATATAAAGTTTAAATATTTTATTATTCTTTTTTATTTTATAATAAAAGTTTAAAAAATGTTGCAAAATAAAGCTATTATATATAAATAAAATTTTCAGTTTTAATGAATAGGGAGAGGGCAATGAGCTTTAGAGATACTTGCGTTACTTATAAACTTCATAGAGAACGCGAGTCCATTTTGCATACATATTTATTTCTACTAAATTTCTTATTGTTACTCGTGGAACCCCAGGGTTCCGTGGAACACAGTTTAAAGACCACTGCCTTAGAATGTTCAACCCTAAATGTAATAGCGCCCAATGGGCAGTCAATTTGTAGAAAATGGCAATCGAAATTCATACTATACAATTCATTTTATACAATTAAGTTTTAATCAGCTCCAGCGATGCAGTGGCATATATATATAGGTGATAGCATACCTGCATTTTTTGCAATCGGTCAGGGTTCGTGTGGCGTGGTAGACTTGCTTTTTTTCAATTCATTTAATTATTTTTACAATTAAATGATTTTTCTTATCAAGTATTTTATATAATTATAAAATAATTGTAATAAAATATCATTAACAATTTTACATATTATAAAACTTTTTTTTATCTAATTATAAAACTATTTGTAATTATTCTACTTTTTAAAATACAAAATACTCATATAAAATATCATTTAATATAATATATTTTTATAACAAATATTATTTATTAATAGTTATAACAATTAATATTATAATAATAAATTCATACTATATAGTTGTTTTAGTTTTTAAATTATAAAATAACTACATAAAATATTAAATAACCCTTTTTTAAATAAATTTATTTAATTGTAAATTAAATGAATCGTAAAAAAACAAAGCAATTTGATCACACTACTCGAACCCTGACAGACCACGCGGAATGCAGGTCCGCTACCACTTATGCCACTGCATTGTTGGAGCTGGAGAAACTTAATTGTATAAAAGCTAAGTATGAATTTGGAAGGCTATTTTCTTGGAACTGACTGTCTATTCGGAGCTATTATATTGACGGTTGAACACCCTAAAGGAATACTGTAACTGCCGCTTACGTCATTTCTTGGGGTAACCAAAAGTAATTAATAGAATCTCGGGGTAATGTAATATATTTAACGGCATACGATAGCACAGTTACAAAGAACAGACACTTAGACAATTACAAGACAAACATTTAAAGAAAATAAGTGAAAATAAGTAAAGTTTACATAGTCCAGGATTGGACATCGAAACAGGGAACGCACGCTTGTCCAGATCCAAACTCTCTCTGACCGTACTACAGTGTTTCGTACAGTCACAATTCCGGTCTAAGCCCATATTGTAATGGCGGCACCTACATTTCGGTCTTGGAACTATGCCGTGTGTTACAATACTACCATTACACAAAATCTCTTCACCAAATGAATTTCCTTAGCCTCGTGCCTTCCCCTTGTTAGATAAACAGTTACAGGAGCAACTAAGAAAAGATACACAATATAATATTACCATAATGTCCTCAAACGTGTTATTGCGGTAGTACAGTATTTGTTTATAAGAGGTTTAGCATTTAGAGGTACCGAGGAAGTTTTTGGTTCTCTTCATGATGGTAATTTTATGGGTGTCCTAGAACTACTAGCAGAGAGTTCAACCCATTCATTCGGGAACATATTGAACAATGAAAATTACGACCAAAATCGTTACTATCGTACTTATCAAAAACGATATATTAGCAAATAATCGAGATTATGGGCAAACAAATCATTAAAACAATTACAACTCAAATAAGTAACGTTTACACATAGTATTGTTCAATTGTGATGGATTCAACACCAAATTTGTCCCGCAATGACCAATTTGCTATTGTACTACGATATTGTTTTCGGGGAAAAGTGTATGAAAGATGTGGCTCATTGATAAAGATTAGTAGTCACACTGGATTATACCTATTTAATTATCTAAAAGAATTTTTAGAAACAAATAGACTGCCATTGGATAATTGTAGGGGAGAGTCATTTGACAACGCTGCCAATATGTCCGGTCGATATAATGGTGTGCAAGCTCTTCAAAAAGAAAAACAATAATTTCTAAACATTATCAATTATTAATTTCAAAACATTTTTTCTTTTGTTTTGCTGAACATGAATAATTTTGTAATGCTTATTTTCATTTACGTATCGTTTCTTATAAAAATATTTCTTGAATATGCAAAATATTTTACAAACATATGTAAAATAATGGACAAAACATAATTAATAATTTTTTAATGAAATAGCTGCTTACTATCTTATAAAAATATCATAACACTGATAATCTTTACTTTTTTTAACATTTAAAACTACCTTCTTTTAAAAAAAATTAGATACTTTTATCAATTTTATTTTCATGTTTTACGTTTATTTTATCAATGAAATAAACGTGTTATCACTTTTAGATTTTGAAAAATATGCACTATTTTTTAAAATTGTAATCGAAAAATCAATTTTTTTCAAATGAATGATGAATGATTGAATGATTTTTTTCAAAATGTAGGCGATCTATTAAAAACTGTATACTTTAAATCTTTAATAATGCAATACAAGTGTATACCTAATCAACCATTGAAACAGTTTTTTTTATGTAAACACTTATTTTGCATACTGTGGAGTGACAAGTGGAACAGGGTCCTCGCCCCTCACTCTGGAAACTGTGCTTTAAATATAATATTTAATACGCAGGCAAATGGTTCCACAAGCAGACTTCAGCCTTTATTACAATTTATATTATTACTAATTGTACAAAATTTAGAACAACTCCTATTGTATGCCCTATAAATAAATATATTAATATTTTAAATGGTATTTTAAATTAATATTTTAAAATTACAATGTAAAAATATATTTAATTTTAACATTGTAACTTTAAAAATCAAGCGATTGGATTTAAAAAATAGGAAGTAGCCAAGGCTATATAATTCTTTGAAATGACATCTACACAAAACACATGTATTCTATATGAAGAGTAAAAAAAATTTCAAACAGTGAAAGACCACCTAGAAAGTACACGTTTATTTGAAGAACTTGTATGATAGGGAGTACAATGAAGTCTTTGAACAATGCAGAAAGGCAATATATGTCTAGTTGAAAAGAGAGGAGTTTGCTGATCAAAGATAGCCTTTGACTCAAGAATGGACATTCCCCCTCAGTATGAAGGAAAGGTTACATGGATAGTGGACACATGAGGGAAGCTGAGTTGGCAGAGGGGATATTCTTGTTGTTTCCCTAATCAGAGTCACATGTCATCTATTGGACACAGTTTCGACCCTTCATTATACTGTTATTTACTATTAATTTTTAAATATTTCTCTGAAAGTTCTTATTTTTATTTCACTTCGCTATATTTAAAAACGCATTCGCACTATAATATCTTAACAATTTAATATAAATAATAAATGTATTTATTCTTGTAATTCGATAATGTGAAAAAATAGGAACTTCCGTAAAAAGAAAGGGAAAAAAAATGTTAGCTCACGTGAAAGATATTTGCCGTTTTAAAGCATGTTTGTGATTTTTAAAAGCATTTATGTACTTATTTATTTGCACCCTTTATATGTTCTATGATGAGAGGGGGGGGGGATGTGACCGCTCTAGCCACGAAATATTATGTATCCGTTCTAACCACGTCCTCTTTAACCCACACCACCGAGGAAGGAAATGGTATGAAGAGACAGTAGATGTTATTTTTAAAAATCATTGAAACAAATTAAGAAAATTTATTATTTAGAAAAGAGAAATCACTCCCTTCAGTACTGAAAAAGCAAATCCAAATGGAATCCAGCGTAATCTCATGAATTATAATTGAAAAATCATAATAATTTAATTACAATTGAAAAACTTTCCCTTTAGGATTACTACTTCGTTTTAACACATGGATATTATTGCTATTTTTAAATTTTATAAAAGTGCATACTATATTAGAACATGTAAGAAGAATCATTATTTAACGTAGATAAAATTTTCGATTCCGTATTTAAAATAATAGTCCTTTCATACTTATTATTTTTTTTTTTAGAAAAAGGCGAGATAAAATGCATATCAAAGAAATTTGCTTTTTACTTTGTAGAATCGGTGAATAAATAAGAATTATTCGACAAGAAATGTTTTATATATCAGTGAAAAAAGAAACCAAAATTTTTTACTATTTCGATACTTTTTTTTGATTGATGATTGTTATGCATCTTCCAAAACTATTAAGATTGGAAATTTTTAACACATGTTAGGAATATTATTTTTTTGTGAGAGAAGGGGATAAAAGAATAAAAACAAAATTCTCCCCAAAAGACACCATACTCACCAATTACATAGAATTTATTTTTACTTGGAATTCATAGCAATTTAGGAAGATTTATTTGTAAATTATATGCCAGCTTAATTCTGGAAAATACAACATATAATTTTCTATGGTACTATATTTATTCGATAAGAGTAAAATTGCTTCACACTGTTAGTCCATTTTTAATACAACAGATTGAAACATTAAAATTAATTTTTCGCTATTGTATATCTACCTTTTCTTCTGTTTCGTTCTCCTCAGCATTCATATAGTGCAGTAGTCTTCAAACTGTGTTCCACGTAACCCTGGGACTCCCAAGGTTACCCAAGTCACAATAAACAATCAAAAAGGAGATTATAAAGGTGTATGTAAAATGGGGGGATTGAAGTTTGTATAACTACAAGTATCTTTTATAAAAAGCTCATTTCATCGTTAAACTTTAAAATTCTATTTGTACTCTGTTTGTAGTTCTATTTATAAATCTATCGAGAGCTTAAATGCTTTCCTGTTGGTGTAATGTGGCAGTTAGGAGAGGGGATACTAGCTCAGGTTTCATCCTCGTCACTTGACCAAGGTTCAAAATTATTGTCTGCAGTGCCGGTTTAAGCTCATTTCGATGTCTGGGAGTAGAAGATCCACAGGTACTCTTGGCACTGGAGAAGCGTAATTTATAACTAGAAAACCTGTTTAAGTCCAGCCTATCCGGACCCTTCCCGGCCCATGGCGCCCGCCCCAATGGATAAACCGACATTAACTGGTATTTTCTATCATTGAACATTTTCAATTCTTTGGTCAAGTCTGACTAAATTTTTAATATAATACATGCTGTGGTTTCTCTGCGCAATACATTTTACACATATCAATTCCGAATTAAAGTTAATTCGGAATATATCCATTTTTATTAAATATGTAATAACACTTTTAAAAAAGTCGTAAAATTTTAATAAAACACTTTTAGTACTATAGTTAAAATATTGATTCGGTCTAGTTTATTTTTAAATTAGAAAACAAAATATTTTCAAAATGATAATCCACTGAATAAACTTTTAAAAATACTTGCTTCTAAAAAACTAATTTTCTAAATATGTAAGCGAAGTTTTCATTAATTCACGACATTGGTCCGAAGTCTCTAGGAAAGAAGAGAAAGGTACAAAGAAGGGGAGGGAGATTGAAGGAAACTTTAATTGCTCTGTAATAAAACAGAAAAGAGGGAAGAAACTGCAGAGTGTGAGGGGGGAAGGGAGTCCTCTCTTTTGGTGATACCTGAAAAGTCTTCTGATGGGGTTTTGTGTAGAACAGGGATGGCCAACCCAAATGACCTTGCAGGTCACTTCGGAAAAACATTACAATTCAGCGGGCCATATATAAAAATATATATCTCTATGATAGATTTGGATTCATTACAAGCATTTATTTGAGTAAAAATTTAAAACAGAACGAATTATTATTGTTTTTATTTTTTTATATGTTTACAAACATAGATATTATAATAACGAAAATGCAATGAATCAAATAATATTATTTAAATTTGATGGATTAGTGAGATATTTGTTTCTCAACTCTTTCACTGAGTTTTTGCAAATAGATCTCAATGCACATATTTATACATCGTAATTGATGTTGCAGGTTTTCGTCCGATAAGTTTGAACGCAATTTCATGTTAGATTAATTTCATTTTCAAGGGAAACAAGTATTATAAAACAAATTTTAAGTCAATTCCAACTTTGAATGAATGAATAAAAAGTATTTTATTAACGATTGAAAATTTTAACCAGATATATAGATATATGTATATATAGAGAGAGTGAACGTATAGTAGGAATTGAAAAAAATCATGATTTGGTCTGAATTGTTGTAACAATGGGCACCCGGTTTGGCTAGTTTGGATGAAAACTGGTTTTCGACGCCGACTTTTGTCATTGTTTTAGCAGTTACATTGTTACAATAATGGAGACAAATCTAAGTTGGTGTCGAAAACCGGTAATTAATTTAATTAATTAATTAGTAATTAATGGATAAATAATTGAAAAAACTGTATTAACATCAAGTTTCATCCACTACATAAAACAATACTATTATTTTGTTGCCAAATATGCGTAAAAATTAAATAATCTGATGGTTATCCAATGGTATCAATGTTAAATTTATGTTATTGTATACTAAAATCAATAATTGTATGTGATTTAAAAATTGTATTTTAATCTATATGTATATGCAGCATAAAATATATCATGCTTTTATCAATGTTGATATATTTCAGAATTTGTACTGAGAAACGCCGGGGAAAAAATTGCAATATTTTCTCTTTTGTTTGTACTTTCTTCATTTAAAAATTGTTTAAATATTTTTCAGATACACGTGATGATATTGCACTGCTATTTATAATTTAAATTAATGTAATGAAGTTATTATGTTATTATTTGCGCATTTTGTTTGAAAAATATTTAATTATATTTTATAGGTAAGAATTTGTCTTAGAAGAAAGTTGAGATAACTTTTTGTTGATTTTCTATGTGAACTCGAAATATTTTTCTTGTGAGGAAAGATTTTTTACTTACTTAGATAACTAGAACCAAAAACGGAGAGCAGAGTGCATACAATTTTCTCTTTTGAAACAATTAAATCTCTCCAGCAATGGCATTCAATAAATTACAAAAAAGCTGTAAATTTATCTTTGGTTTATCTTTCCGATTTTTTCGATATTTCGAAATTGTCCATAATTTTGGAGATCTATTTCAAATAAGATCCATTACAAATTTATCAACTTCCATCCTCTTGAAAATTGACACATTTGTTGAGTAGTGCAGAGTGCCACTGAGAATTGTGCCGCGTGCCACACGTGAAATAGGTTGCCAACCCCTTTTCTATCGCATGAAAGTAAAATTGTATCATATTGTTTGTTCTTTTAATACAGCAGATTAAAACGTGAAATTAAGTTTTTCATTGCTTTAAATCCACCTATTCTTCCTTTTAAAATCATTTATTCAGAAAAAATGAAACACACACACAGTTTCGTTCTCTACATCATTTATCTAGAGCAGGGGCCAACCTTTTTGAAAAGCGTGCTACAATCTGATAAAAAAAAATTCGCATGCCACTTCCAACATTTCCACCAAACTAAAAAATATACAAAAGTGAAAAAAGTTTACTTATAAGCTTGTTATGGGTTATTTGCACCAAGAACATATTTTTTAATGCAAGTTCTATGTTGTGAAAATGTAAAAAAAATGGTTTAACAATTAAAAAGTAGAAACTTACATTTTATTGTTGATAAATTTTAATAGGACCAATAAGAGTTAGCTTAGGTACAGAATAAAAGCAAGCAACTTGAAAAATTTAATTTTATGAGATTATTAAGCAGTCAGTACTTTCTTAATGTAACTTTTGAATTTGTAGTTTTTTTTTACTAAATCATCTATATTTGAATTAGTTCTTGAAGATGCTAACAAAATTAGGTGTTTTAGGTCCATATCAGTTAATTTTGAGTGATATTGATTTTTTAATTACTTTCATAACAGAAAAAATTTCTTCACAAACAAATGTTGATCCAAACCTACAACAATATCTGACCGCTAAATCATGTAAATTTGGAAAATTGCTTGGTGGCACAAATTTCCAAAATTTGATGTAATTCGGATCATTTGCGGTTAAAATAATTTCCTTATATTTGCTTTTTAAAGTAATATGGTGCTGTAGGTCAATAATTTCAATTTGTACCTGAGGTGGTTAACAATTAATGACTTGAAGAGAAATCGGAAAAGGATTAGTGAAAAGTTCATTATTTTTTATCATCTTTAAAATCCTCAAACCTGGTAATGAAAGAATCTTGCAAAATGGATATTAAATTTTTTAATCTATCATTGTTCGGAACATCACTAACTTTGGCAGATAATTCCTGCATGAATGGGAAATGAGTTATAATTTTTTCTCTCCCAAATCCAGACAAAAAAGCATAAGTTTGTTCAAAAAAGATATATGACCAACTATGGTAGGAAAAATACAATTTTTCCCCCTGTAATCTTAAATTTAAATTGTTTAAATGTTCCATTATGTCGGTATAAGAAAAGCTAAATCCCACAGGCAATTTTCATTCCTGAGGAGCGAGCATTCATAAGGCATCGTTTTCTTCCAGATATTTTAAAACACATTCCCTCAAAATCCAAAATCTCGCAAGTGTGAACTCCTTTTGAAAGCCAGCGCTCACTACAATGTGAAGGAGATACTCTCCATTTTCATGCATTTCTTCGGAGAAAAGCGTACGAAATCTTCGTTAATTTAGAGCACGAGCTCGTATTTTATTGATACAGCACACCACGGGGTCAAAAACGAAAGACAAGTTTAAGTTCTTGAAATAAAGAGCTTCTTGATGAATAATACAATGATATACTTGAAAAAACTTTTCTTCCAAATAATTTCTAAGCAATGCAACAAAACCTTTTAACCTGCCAATCATGCAAGGCGCTCCATCTGTGCAAATACTGTCTAATTTTGTCCATTCTACTTTGTTAACTTCAATTACATTTTTAAGTTTCTTAAAAATGTCTCCACCTGTAGTTAAAACTAGTTGGAAACATTAAGAAGTTCTTCCACAGTATCAAAATTATTGTTCGTGTAATGCACAAAGATGCTTAACTGCGCATTGTCTGTGATATCACAGCCTCCATGTATTTGAAATTTTGAAATCAAGAGACAATTTGCGTTCCAACATCCTGGCCCACGTCATCAAAACGGCGCATGACGGTATTTCTAGACAAAGCTATTTTAGCAACCAATTTTTTTACATTTACATCACCGACATCTTGGGCGAAAATTAAAAGGCAACCTTTTTTATTATCTCCTTTTTTATTACTCAATAGAATATGGTTTTTTCTTGAGTGCTAACAACAAAGAAGGGTCCTAAGAAACCTTCACCGTAGTTTCTATTTCGTCATTTCTCTTCTGGAACAAAAATTGTTGGCCAGATACAGATATCTTTTTTTCTTATTGATAAATTTGGTTCGCAAATTTCATCCCACAGGATATTTGCTGCTGAAATCACTATGCAGTTGTTTGAAATGACGGTGCAAGTTAAATACTTTTGGAACTATTATACAAATACAACATATCAAACAAACAGGTTTGGAAGCATTTTAATGTCTAACTAAGTATTGTTCTTCCCAGGGAATTTTAAAATCACGTGCTGCAATATGTTCATAATTTAGTTTCGATGTCGAAGGCTTACTCATAAACATATTGAAAATAAAAAAAAATTTAACAACTACGCTCAACGCTAAAATCTAAAAACAATTTTAGAAGAGGAAAAAGGCTTAGCGTCTTGCTAAACAGAGTTTAAAATCAACTGAGTCTGACAGCTGGAAACAATTTGCCGATGTTACGCTACAAATTTTCTAGGCTCTGAATCCAGCATTTTGATTAGTTATAGATGCAAGTTCTCACTCCCTCTACTTTATAACGCGGCTACTTTGTACGGATAGAATTACTTCTACCGTATCAACAACCGCTCTCCTAATTCATTGTAGAATTACTTCTTCACATTACAGAAATCGTAAACAGCCAACACCTTCGGAAAAACCTTTTTATCTGACATCACGCTGACCACCAATAGCTATAAATTTAAAACTTCAGCACTGCAAGGGGATTTCGAGTGGAAATCCGAGATGTTAAAAATAACCGTCCCTAAGAGAGGGTGACTTTTTGGGAAGATTCGACTATCCGAGAGAGATAGAATTTATTTGTTTTTAAGCTCACGTTACTCAACATTTTTCTCGGAAAGTTACAATGCTGTGGAATTGTAAGTTTTGGAGCATGGTCTCATTTTTGGGGCTATACTGAAGAAAAGAAAAAATCTTGCTTAGCGCATTCAAAATCTCACGCTGAAAATTTCCGTTTTTTACACATTTTGTCCGTGATAGTTTTCTATTGTAATTCAATTAATTCAGTATTTTTTTCATAATATTTTTGTAATTTTTCAATAAGTCTTCGCGTGCCACAGTTCTGACTCCCGCGTGCCACAAGGTGGCATGCGTGCCGCGGGTTGGCCACCCCTGATCTAGAGCATTGATCTTTAAACTGTGTTCCACAAAACCTTGGGATTCCATGAGTCCCAATAAAAAAAAAATTGGAAAGAAGAACTATAAATGTGTATGCAAAACGGATTCAAGTTCTCATGAAATTCGTATAACCACAATTATCTAAAAATGATCTCATAAATTAAAATTAAAAAATTTATTTATACATAACTTAGCTTCGTTGGTAAAAACTTTTTAAACTTGTATTGTTTTATAATAAATGAATTTAAAACTTTCTTTCTTTATCTATTAGATTATGAATATACAATTGTTTGCTATCCCGAGTTTCACAAAATAATTTTATACTAGTTACTGTAATGTTCTGAAACCTTTTACATTTGTGGGGGGGGGGGAAATACCTATAATGAAGAAGTGGAACAATTTATCGACTTATCAAGAGATTCAATGCTAAAATTTAAATTTAAGCTAGAACACCAAAATTTTAGGTTGCCAATTCTTGCAAAATACGCAGGATTTCTCACATAGCTGTGAACATTTTAATGCCATTCACAAAAATGTATTTAGTAAGGGAAAAATATTTCTCAACGCGAGTGGCTACAAAAACAAAATATAAAAACGAATTAAACGCGGAATATGAAATGCCACTGCACATAATTTACAAGGGCCGACAGTTTGTGTAAAAATTGTGAACACATATATCAGTTACTAAATATAATGCATGCGCAGGTGACATTTGGATCACAAATTAATATTATCAACGAATAAATAACATTAACAATACATCATAAAATTTTTTAATAAGAAATAAAATTTTTAAAATTGTTTTTTCATTTAACATCAAAAATATATGTTTATCTATATACTTTAAATATTATTTTAAAATATATTCTTCTAAGTGTGGAATGGGATTTCCCGAAAACCAATGCCGAATTACTTATTAGGTGGAGTAGGTGATCGCCTATGGGCCCCACTCTTTTTAGGGGTCCCAAAAATTTAAAAAAAACCCCAAATATTTAGATATTTTTTGCTGCAAGAATTAGTTTTTATTTCAGATTCTAATAAATAATTAGTGTTTAATTACATATTCTTTAATTCGCTGATTATCTGTTATTTTATTTGTGCAAAGAAATATATTGCTAAAAGGTTGTATAATAAGATTATTAGGCTACAGGGCCCCGAGAACTAGACTGCCTAGGGTGTCTCCATGTCATTTTATCCAACAATGCGGAAAACATCTTACAGTTCTAAGGGTTCCATGATTCGAAAAGTTTGACCACTGATCTTTGTCCAGAAATAACTCTTCCATGGACAAGATTCACTGCTGTTTTCCCCCTCCCCCTGAAAAAGAAAAAAAGACTACCAGTTTTACGATTGTGACCCCCCCCCTCAGTCCTTAGAGAGTGTCCGCTTTCGCTGAGGGGAGAATTTTGTTGAAAGGTGTTCCCGAGAGAAAAATTTATTGCCCATCTTGGGAATCTTCAGAAAAATATTTGTGCCAAAAATTTCGCAATAGCCAACGCCATCTAGATGTCATGTAAGATGTTAAACAACAAAAGGCTTTCATCTTAAGGAGGAAATCGTTCTGAGTCCAGGTAGTCAAGATTCAATAGTCCGTGGTATACACAACCCTAAAGAGAAATCACGTGATCAAAGTAGGGATGTTTTCAGCGGATTTTGAGTAATACTCAGGATTTCATCTTCTGTGCTTATATATGGAGTGGCCAACTTTTTTGGGAAGAGTGTCATTATCTGATAAAAAAAGTTTTGTTCGTGCCACTTTAAACTTTTTCAACAAACAAAAGAATATGAAAAGGTTAAAAAATGCTACTTATTGGCTTATTATGAAACTTGTACGCTAATAGCACATATTTTATGAGAGTCTAAGATGCGGAAATTAAAAAATAATGTAATAAGTAAGACAGAAGTACGAGCTTATGTTTTATTGTTAAAATTTTCTTTTCATTTTCAGTCAATTACGTTAGGTATAAAATAAAAATGAGTGACCAGAAAAATTTAATTCTAAATAATTATTAAACTGTCAAAACTTTCTTAGTGTGATTTTTTATTTCGTAGACATCTACACTAGGATCGGTTCTCGAAGATGCGAACAGAATCGGAATGTTCTAGACGTACATCAGTTTCTCTTTTTTCTCTCCAAAATCGAGACAAAGAAAGTCAAATTGTGTTCACAAAAGAAGGTATAAGATCAATCAGGATTGAAAAAAAAACAAATTTTTCCTTGTCATCGTAAACTTGAGTTATTTAAATTGTGGTGGCTGAGTCCTATTTTGGACCCCGCTCACTCCACCCGGAGAGTCTCTAAGTGTGGGAGGAAACATATCATCACCAACAAATGCCATTACAACAAATATATTTATTCAGGACTGACAAACACTAAAACAATCACAAGTTTAATTATAAGTAGAAACCTAGGAGTGATTCCCTAATACGTCGATTTATCCTAATATTCAATTCTAATACTCAATTCTAAGTAATCTCGGCTACCAGAAATAGACAAGGAGACGACCACTAGCTAACCTCAGGCCGGTACTGAATCTATTATCTTCAATGGTCAATCTAACAATTTACTCTTATAATTTATATCTATTAAACACGCGCTAAGTTCGTGGAATAATTATCCGGCGTTTCTTACGTGCAGCTTGGCAACTCCTTCTCCCCACATTTACAAAGTCTATATATATATATATATATATATATATATATATATAGACTTTATATAGTCGAACTATATATATATATAATTAACATATAACTACCTCGTGTTTTTCCTGAAAAGGCTGAGAAATAGTATAAATGCTAGCCCCAAAGTTTCCCAAGAGGATTAGTACTGAAATCTCGCGAATAGCCCCGTCACAAAATAATTTGTAGTATCGGTAAGAAAACCTAAATCTTAAAGCATATCTGAAATTTTGCAAGCATTCACTGAGCAGTTCAATGCGCGCATAATATAAAATTCGAATGCTCCGGATGCAAATATGTATTTGTTGCAGATACAAAAAATTAATTTCGCCTCAGAAAATGTTGAAGGGACAAAATGTTTGAGACTTCTGGATAAAGGACATTTAAAAATGCCCACAGATAATGTTTTGAAAATCATTTTAACGCAATGTTATATTTTTAATATCTAAATTAGAGTCAAAATATTTTAAAGTTGACTGCCAATTATGTTGCTCTACAAGCATACCAGAAGCATTTCTGCAATTACATGAATTGTGGAATGCCTTGCATTCGTTTCATTCATCTTCTGTAAACAGTAACATACCTACATTTTTATATTAAAAAAAAATATATAGTCATTACATTCGGGAATGTATGCTTAAATATTTATTCCAAATAGCTTAGTGAAGAAATTTTAATGGAGAAGGATAATTGAAAAATGAAGAAATTTATGCCAATTAAAATAATGTTTGCTTTTCAAGTTTCCCTGTAAGGTAATAAAAAAAAACTTAAAACAGTCGCATATATCTTCACTAACTTCATTTCCACACACACAAAAGGAATATCAATATATTAATTGAATTGTCAAAGTTTACATGCACATGCTTTGGATCTAGATGACATTGTTATGCAACATTTGCATGTATTACTTTTAACAGAAACTTGGATAAATAATGAAGAAATCTAAGATGTCCCGAATTTTCATTGTAATGCTAAATTCCAAAGACTTAATCAGAATGCTAGTGAAGTTGCTCTATTTAAAAGTGGCGGAGATATAACAACTTATGTCACTTATGAAATAGATATAGCATGAAATACTACAGTATCATTTGGGTTTTATCAGTCATGTGTCGGAGAAATTTGTTCTACGAAATGTAGAGCAGGAAATGGTCGAATAATTCTAATGGTTACTATTTATATTTCATCAAATCAAAGTGTAGAGAAAATTATCGACTTTATTTAGAAAAATTTCGTTGCCTACACCAGGGTTTTTCAAACAGTGTGGCGCAAGCATATCGAAAAGACCAAAATAAATTTTTTTAAATAATTATCAAAATTTAATGAAAGGAAGCAAAACTCACAAAATAAATTGTGATATGATAGAAAAATAAAATACATATTCACACTGATATAAGATATTTATAAATGTATCATTACGGTAAAAAGAATTTGATAGCTAATTTATCAACACAAAATTAAAGCAAATATAATAATTAATAGTGATTTCCATAGGCTTGTCATGTTCAAAATATAATACATATCTTGATAATTTGTACAATTTATAATTAAAGTTACTTTGTAGCTTTGGAGTTGAAGTACATATTTTTATTGCATTTAATCCATTGTTGTTGTATGAGGGAAGCGCGCCGAAAATTATAACGGAAAATTGGGTCGCAAACATTGAAATTTTGTGAAGCACTGGCCTACACTGAAACCGGTTCGGTTCTTGAATTAAATTCTACACAAATTACCTATGATTTTAAGTGGTGATTTTAATGTAGATTTTTCAAAAGACAAATTAAAACCTTTGGTTAGTTTACGCTACACAAGGGCTTTAGGCGATGAACCTCGTAATTTTGAACCATGGCCAAGTGACGAAGATGACACCTGAGCTGGTACCCACTCTCCTAATTACCACACCAACGGGAGGACGTTTAAGCTCTCGACATATTTAACGTTTATCACTCCCCTACATGGTGGTCCTCCAGTGATACTGGTCTCAAATTCATGACACGCCGGGCACGAGTCCGTTACCTTGACCACTTGGCTACCGCCCCTACAATAAGGCGTGGGAGTTTCCTGTTTTGAAAATGGAATAAAACACACTACAAGTTTTATTCTTTATTGTTATTTTCCCCCTAACACACAACATTAGAGCTTTGAATTTATACAGTTTTAAACTCAATGTCTGTTAAATGTCACCTTCCATTATCAATAGACTAAAACAGTCGATTCAGAAAAGTTTCATCCACCTTTTCAGCATATCAACCAAGATATTGTCAGTTTTGGCTCGGATGTTAATACGTTAATCTTCCAGGGTTTTGGAGCGATCTTTTAAATCTAGAAACTTGACATAAGTCTGCAAGAAGTAATCAAGGGCTAAATCGGGTAAGCACGCAAAACAGTTTACGTCCCCTCGAAGGGAGATCAATAACATTCATGGAAGACTGCTCTTTAAATACCCATGGAGACCTTGGAGATGTGAACTGTGGCCCCCGTCTTGTTGTAACAACACGTTGTCAAGATCTCTTTCTGGGATAGTGGGTAAGAAGAATTGTTGAATTATTGTCACAAACCGGTCTGAATTGACACACAAACTCGCTCCACAATTTCTTATGTACTGACGGTTTTCAGGAGTTCTTTCCTTTCTTTACAGACATTCCCCATTGCTCGGAAGGCATCCACCATCATTAAAACACATTTTCGTTCAGGAGCACAACCTCGTGGAGGAATATCGAAGTCTCGATGAAAAGCATGTTGAACTGTAATCATCGACCGACTGTTACAAATATTCGTCTCCACGGCCATATATATATATAGCGCACCGCTGCCTCGACCACAACATGTTTGAGAATAAGACGGTCAAGCACACAGATATCACACTCCATCCCTTTCACTCAACCTCTGTTTTAATTAAATTTAAATGAATTTAAATTTGCTTAAACAAACATAATTGTATCGATTCTGAAAAGCACTTCTCCAGTCTAGGCGGTGTTCATAAATATGTTTCTTTTAGTATGCACTTCTAGTAAAGGCGGTCCTCCCCAAAAAAATGTCTTGGTGGTCCACCAGTCAATAGCAATCGACTTAATGCTCATCCCTGAACGATAGGAAAATGTTTTCATGTCACATTATTTTTTAATTTATCTCCTTTTCAAGTGATATTGATATTTTTATTTACAGCATTGGAAGAATTTTTATTATTACAATTTTATTTCAATTTCGAAAGTTTTCATTCAGTATAAACAATGAAAACAATTTTATTTTTCAACAGTATTTCAAACTTTATAGTAAATATTTCAAAGGGAAAAAAAGTTTCTAAGATATTCGAAGATATTCCTCAGAAGTAAATATAGCTGTATCTCATTCCTTGAAAATGAGTGTTAAGAATTCGTTATGCAACATTCGATGTTTTTTTTTCTCTTAATGAGGAAACTGCTTAGAAAAATAATTTAAGAGGCAAAAAATTTGTTTAATAGTACATTTTTTTATATGAAGCGTGTTAAAACATAAAAAAAAAATTAAAGCATCTTTAAAGGAATAAATTTTTGTGAAAAAAAGGTAAATGCTTACTATTTTTATTTTAATGAAGAATTTCAAAATGATAAAATAGATGATAGACAAAAAATAGTTAAGTCTATTTATCAAGGTTTAATTACACATATTATTTATATTAAATACATTTTAATGATTGAGTACTTCAGGATTACTTAACAGTATAGTAAAAGAATTCCTTATAAGCTTCAGCAAATAATTTAAAATCTTAGATATTGGGACAACATTTTGATTATTTAAAATCAAACTGAAGTAATATACATTATTTTATAAGGAATTTTACAGTTCCTAATTTGAAATACCCAATTAGTTTCAAATTAAATATGCTGCAAAAATTATCACAATAATCTTTATTTTAAGGAAAACATTTTTTTTTCGTTCGGATTGTAGTCAGAAAAAAATGATGAGAAACCTTTGTAAAACTACTTTTTTCTATTTTCTGTTTTTTCCCCACTAATTTTGAAAATTTAATTTTTGAATTAATTACGTAACATTGTAAAAAATGTAACACAATGAGTGAAACAACTCTTTTATATATGCGCATTTCGATCAATGCATTTCTATGAATATAGTAAAATTTTTGAGTAACCCTACTTTTTCAACGTACAAATAATTTCAATTACTTAAATAATTCTAAGAAATAATTTAATATATTTTTTTATAAAGTATTATGTTTTTTAGCCTATATATATATATATCATTCTAATTTGGAGTTATTTAAATGCTGTAGACGATTTTGAATCTTCTTTATTTGAAATCTGCGTATTTGATAACACAAAAAATGTGTATTCTAATCAATATTTATTTCAGGCCAAAAAGTTTTTTTAAACTATTTCCTCACGCATGCCACCAGTTTTTTCCCCAAAACTCTTACTGGATGTTTTAAATGCCTCATGGGGTTAAGTGTGGTATATTATTAAACTACACATATAAAAGCAACACAAAGGAAATTGGTGTCCAATCATATTGAAATAAAAATAAATAAGTTGAAGGTTATAACTTACTCGCTTAACTTTTTCACCAAATATCATGGAGAATTTCACTTCCAGTTATTTTTAACAGACAACGGTATACAAAAAGTAATTTCAGATAAATCAAGGGTTCATTTGTTAACAGAATTCTTTTTAAAAAATGAAGCATAATTCAAATATTGTATTACTTGAAATATATTTAATACAAAATCAAATTTTACAACAGTTTAAAAGCTATTTTTATCGTTTTAATTCTTGCTGTTTGGCTACACGATTGGTCACATTCAGAATATATACATTTTAAAATTTTAAACCATCGTCAGTAAACAAAGAAGTAATATATTTTCCACCATAACTTTCTTACTATGCCACACAAGCAATGTCCAGTTACGGCAATGATCTTCAAACTGTGTTCCACGGAACACAGTTTAAAAGGGTTCCACGAATCACAATAAAATTTTGAAAAAAAACAACAACTTATAAATTGGTATGTAAAGTGGGTTCAAGTTCTTTATGAAGTTTGTGTACCCAGTAGAATTTAAAGCTCATCCCTTTCATTAGTAAACAGAAAAATTCATTCATACATAACAGTTTTATTTTGCAATACTTTATAAACTTTTACTATCTATCATTTCAAACTACGTCTAAATCTGCTAAAATTAATGTTTCAAGCAGTTTTTCGGAAGATTTTTGTATATTCTATTACAAATATATTTATTTATGATTGTATTAATTCGTTTTATTTTTATTTTTTGTGGCAAAATAACAATTGTTTTTCAAATAAATTATAAAAAACTGTTCTCTCAAAGTTTCCTTTTTCGGTTACGCAACACAGATTTGATTACAGTTGTACTGCAACATCGAAACATTTGTCTTAATTTAATGTACTTCATCCTTTTCTGCAATTTAAAAAAAAAACGTGATGTAATTTTTTCTCTTTAAGAGATTTTTCAACTTTCATTCAAGCTAATATTATAAGTTTTTCTTAAGCAGATAAACACCTGCTCGACTATCGGGTTTTCCCCCGCCTGCGGGGGCAGGCGTTACACAAAGGAGAGGGATCAACTTATCGACATATCAACAGACCCGATGTTAAAAATTTAAGTTTAAGCAAGAACAGCTCTTAAATTTTATGTTGCAAATTCATGCAAAATACATTGTAATTCTCACATAACTGTAAACATTTTAACGACTTTCTGAACAAGTGTCAAAAGGAAAAATATTTCTCAAAGTGAATGGCTACAAAAACCAAAGGATGGAAACAAATTAAAATCAGAATATGTAATGCGATTGTAATTAATATCAATAAACCTAGACTTCGCCAATTTGTGTAACAATATGCAAGCACATATACCAATTAATAAAAATACTGCATGGACAGGTAACACTTGGATTACAGATTAATATTATTAATGAGCAAATTATATTGAAAGTAAATTAAATTTTTTTAATAATAAATGCAATATTTTCTTAATTGCTTTCACATAAAGAACCTATAGCATGTTGTGATGTACTTTAAACATTATTTTAAGATATGTTCTTCTAAGTTTGTGTGTGCGGTAAATAGGGTTCACACAACGCAAATACTTTCTGGTTCTAGAGGGGTTTCACAAAAACGCTTTCTAGTTCAAGGCATTCAATGAGTTGAAAAAGTTAAAAGACTCCTAGTTACGGTAAACACCCTTTATTAATCACAGTCCTTAAAAATTAATGTATCCCTTGGTAAATAAAGCATAACACGATTCTATGTCTCACCCAGCATTTCCGTTCTATCACACTGTTGTGAACGGTAAAATGTGATATAGCAAACGAAAGTATTTTCTGCACGCGCGTTTGATTTAATATTTCTTTAAAGTCACAGAAAAACTATTAGTGATAGACCTTGAATTTTTTAACTATAGTCAAACTTTTTCTATTTAGTCGTATTCGCTTGTTTCCTCCATACAATGGTCTGGTGTGGGATTTCGACTCGAACTTTTCTTATCACGAGTGATGCTTATTATTAGAGTTATTGAAATATATCTTAAAATTTCGAGTCATAATCCAATGATGATAGTGACACCTGAAAAAATTAACATTTCTGTAATTTTAAGATCAAAATTTTTCAGTGGCAGGACTCATGTTGCATAAAAGACTTTGAATTCAAACCCCTGTTATAAAATAAGGTATAGCACATAGATTGCAACAGATTACAATACATTAAGACTGCATTAAAATGAAAATACGATATGACATAAAGGTTATTAAAATGTTTTAAAAAAATAAAGCACATTTTAATTTTATTATACTTTTTAAAAAAACTTAAATTTGAAAAAAAAGCTCAAAAGCTTTTTTAGCGAATATGTAACTCAATTTTAAATCATTCAGTTTAAAAGAAAGATTATGTTAATAATAATAAAGGAAAAGAAAACGAATGACGTAGAATTTCATTGGAGGGATGTGACGTCAGAACCGTGGGCTGTAGCTAAAGGTCAAAAAAAGTGATGAGGTAAGGTAATACAGTGTCAGCGTTTCAAATGGAACGATCGTATGTAAATTAGAGAACAGGTCAGAACATGGGACATAGATGCAACGTCATTAGCAATTTTAACATTGTCATCGCTTCCAATATGATGGATATTTGTTATGAACTATTAATACTATACTAAATAAATTTGTAATAGATTATTTCAAAATTATCAATATTTGTTAGTGCCTGATTTGAACTCAGAGCAGTATTCAATGAAATTTGAAATGTATTTTTTTTTTTTTTTTTGTATTCAACAGCTTCATTTTGATAATAGCTTCATATTTCTGCATTGATAGTTTATTATTTTTTTTAAATTAATCAATAAATTTAGAATTAATAGTCCATTTTAATACAGCTGGCAGTCACTAACAACTCCATTTACACAAACTAACTCTGTTCTTTGTCAAATTTATTGTATAACTAACATACCTCCCAGTAACTGTATGGTTAAAATTTAAATATTTAAAATAAAATGGGAAAGATAAATATTTATTTTTATTGATGTATTTTACCTTACAAACTTACATACATGCGCGGTATACAAATTGTGTGGAGTTGCGCCTCATTTATGCGCCCGTGAGGGTGCTATGCTATGTATGCTAGTTGCATACATGGTTAGTATTATGGTTGTTGTTAATCAGTCGTTTCAAATACCAGAGTGGTTAAAACTTCTAATTTAGATGCCTTCACAAAAAATCATGAATAAACACTCGCAGCCACTCTATGCACGTGCCATTCAATATCCGAAATCCACCCTATTATATGCGTATATTCACGATGGGTGGGGTAATCAGACATACTACAAGCTGCAATTAGCCTTGAATAGTGTGCTGTGAGGTGGCTTAGCAGTATTGTTCGTGAGAAAAAAAAATCAAACAATAGCTTAACTTACTTCCCAGCGGTTGCGTGGCAGGAGCGGACACAACATTTCGTGGGCTGGACGGACACTTTGAAACTCATCATGTTTTGAGCGGGCACATTCCCCCCCCCCCATCTTAGAATAGATTCGATTACCGAATTACAAGGATAAATACATTGTTGCCAATCAAATTTAATTACTTGTATTAAATTGTTAAGATGTTATAGTGCGAATACATGTTAAACATAGCGATATGTAATAGAAATAAAAACTTTCAGAGAAATATTTAAAAATTAATAGTAAGTAACAATATAATGAAAGGTATGAACGAATTTCAGGAATTTTGTGGAAAATCGTATTTTAGAATCAAATAAATATTAGAACAGGTGCCATAGAATTAATTAGTTTCATAAAAGGAAGTAAAAATATATCAATACTAGAAGTATAAAATATGCAAGATGCAAGGTTAGTTAGTATTTATTTACTTGTATTTATTTTTCTTTTATCTACTTGCATCTTGCGTATTTTACTTCTAGTATTTATTTTTACTTCCTTTTATGAAACTAATTAATTCTATGGCTATTGCACCTGTTCTAATATTTATTTGATTCTAAAATACGATTTTCCACAAAATTCCTGAAATTCGTTCATACCTTTCATTATATTGTTACTTACTATTAATTTTTAAATATTTCTCTGAAAGTTTTTATTTCTATTACATATCGCTATGTTTAACATGTATTCACACTATAACATCTTAACAATTTAGTACAAGTAATTAAATTTGATTGGGAACAATGTATTTATCCTTGTAATTCGGTAATCGAATCTGTTCTAAGATGGGGGGGGGGAATGTGCCCGCTCAAACCGCGATGAGTTTCAAAGTGTCCGCTCAGCCCACGGGATGTTATGTGTCCGCTCAGCCCACGAAATGTTATGTGTCCGCTCCTGCCACGTCCACTCCTGCCACGTCACCTTCCCAGCTGATTCGAGGTACCAATTGTAAAGTCAATAAACGAGTCATGTAACACGCTTGCTTCACCAAACAGGTTTCGGGATCCTCGAAATTACCTTTGTTTAATAACCGCCATCGATCTGCAAGTCTATGTTTAAGCTAGATAACACAGAGAATGGAATCTAGATGACTGTAAACGAGTGGTTTGAAGTGATGAATATTGATTCCTACTACTTCGCACCGTTGCTACTCTAAGAATATGGTACCACAATCAAGAAACCATGGATCTTGCAACCCAGATTGAAACTGTGCAAAGTCACTCATGACATGAGTTCCTTACTTTTGGTAGTTCTTGTGATCTTTGGTACTTGCACCAACCTTCCTGATTTTAATTCGGTACATTGAGTTGCTGGACAATCACCTTCATCTATTTATGATGTACTAAGACCCTTATTATAGTGGGATATTCTAACAAGTTACCTGCATCTATTACGGGTACTGACTGGCTAGGGATTTGTGGGGTAAATATTCCTCTGACTTTTCTATCATTAATTGGTTGCATAGCAGGTCAGTTTTAAATTCTACTGGGTATCTTTGAGATGTTTTGGAGAAAGGAATGTGTGTTTCCTACACCTCTCAGCAACTTAACTGTAACTGAGCGCACATTATTTTCCTGCGTGTCTTACCCTAACAGCTACGTTACACCTCCACACCAGAGGCATTCCAACAAAAAAACAGGTAAAAGCATCGAACGAACGCAAGGTCTTTGTCTCCATAAAAAAAGACTACCGCAATTCAGACAGCAAGTTCTAAATATACGCAATACTTTCAAGGGTATGATTTTCATTTACTCTACTCGCATTTAACTATTTAAAATTAAGTGTAAATTAACTCTGTAAAATCTGTATTATCTCCATCTCTGGCTGCTAATTAAACGCAAGCTACGGCATCAGTATAAAAACATATCACAAAACACCAGTGCTGTAGTGAATTATATACAGTCTTACTCAATTCTGTGGAACGCTTTTGAAAACTTGATCAATACTTCGGCGTGTGGCAGCCGTTATGAAAGCGATAGGATTTCCAATTCTCGCTATTAATTTACTATCTCCAATTCAGTGGATTTAAATATTATACGTATATTTTAAATAATTCCATTATAAATTCGCAATAATTTTTTGTGTGTGTTTTTATGATTTTTTTTTGTATTTTTTTCTTGCATATGCTTCGGCACTTGAAAAAGAAATCGCCTTTTAAAGTGTATTTTAAAGAAGATTCATACAAATAAGTCGGACAATATATTTAAATAAAAAAACAACCCCAATACTATACTCTCTCCTTAAAATTGCTTTAAAAATCTAGTGGATCATTCATGTGTTTATGAACCGTTTTTTTTTTTTTTATCAAGCCTAGCACTACACGAAATCTTCAATATCTCCTGTCTAGCATCCAACCTTCGGGTAAATATAAATTTCTTTTTCAACTTCTCCGCTGAATTTATATAAAAAGAATAAGTTCCTGCATCTGAAATGTTCTACACATTCAACAATTCTTAAAACTGTTTTTAGAGAAAAAATAGGTTTTTTCCCCCTCTCCGGCAAAGCACGCATTGTTAAATATTTTTTTCTCTTCAGATGCTGCTAAAATGGTTTCGGAAATGATTAAAGTTGAAATTGGAAGTATTTAGAAAGACATTGTATTAAAAAACTCATTTGTTACTGTGGCAAAAAAAGAAATTCCTTACAGCCCAAAGGAGCGATGTTCTCTTTACTTGTTGGGATTAATGCGATACACTCTTGTAGCGTTCTATCTTCCTTTTTTTTTCTATTTGTGAATGTAAAAAAAAATTTTCTTTGGAAATCATAAAACTTTTACTTTTCAACTTTTTTTTAGTGAGGTGGGATCATATTTTTTTATTCACTGTTTTGAGAATAATATTTATTTCAACTGAATTTATTTTGAGAAAAATAATTCAGGTAAAAACAAAATTGGAACTATAAAATAAACATTCCAAAACAATATAATTTTTAAAATTTTTTTATGTATATATATATTTATATATATATATATATATCAGTTAATTATTAATTCTAAGTAAGAAAAACTTTCAGAATATTGCTATTGAAAATACAAATTAGACCCACCAAAGATCTCTTTTCACTTGTCGTGATTATATACTGTTTTTAAAAGCACTGACATTTACAAAAGTATTTGTTTTTCAGACTCTAATTAAAATCATTAACTGAAAAAATAGAGGAAACATTTTAATAATTCTCATTTCTATAGAAATTTATGCATGTATTTAATTTTTATACAATTCATGCATGTTATTGGCTGATTCCCTTCGGTACTATCTGCCAAATAAGAAAACTGATTGAATAAATGATTAAAGTTTCTCATTCAAACGTAATTTTCTTAGATAAAACCATTTAACCACAAATTTCATGATACAATCAAAATCTTTTGAAATCAATCAAAACAGAAATCGCTATTATAATAGTTTGAATGCAATAATCATATGCATTTGACACTCTAGCATTTTTTGATAACATCCTTCGAACCCAAGTTTGGACTCATGTTCGGCCTGATTATTAAAAAAATTTAAATCTATATATATATAAAGGAGGTAAACGAATCACCCATTCACTGACTCACTCATCAGGATATCTCAGTATCTATCAGACCTACAGACTTGAAAATTAGTAAGCATGTTCCTTTCATGGAGTATAGATCCGCTACTTTATGGCTCCCCCCCCCCTTAGGGTTTTTCGAAAATCGAACCCTAAGGGGGTTTGCAAAGGTTTAAGGGGCGTTGAGAAGATAAATGCATTCCCATTTTTGAATTTTTGACCTACAAATTTGAAATTTGTTAGGCATGTTCCTTTCGTTAACTAGAGTTGTTCTAAGAACTCTCTTTGTTTATAGGGCTCTTTAAAAGGGCATTATAGATATAAAAAAAAACTCCTGTTTTTGAACTTTTAAACGCTTTTACTTATAGTTTGGTGAACATGTGTGTGTTTCTTTGGTTGAATAGATATCCTTTGATTTTACGAAAATTGACTTCTATAGGGGGACAGAGGAAATACATTGGCGTATTAATTAATAAATATTTCTGTTTTTGAGCTACTAAACCAATAGTAACGAAAACTGGTATGCATGTTTCGTTGCATTGAAATATGCTGAGAACGGGTCAAACGAACATCGACTCTCAAAGAGGGTTGCGAGGTTTATTGATAAGAGAAAGTTCGTTTTCGAACTATAAGATTTAGACTTTAAATTTGGGAAGCATGTTTATTTTGTTGATTAGAGATCCACTAGAAATGGGTTTTGTGAAAATCTACTTTGGGGAGCGGGTTACGAGAGCTTAAAAGATAATTCTACATGAGTTTTAGATATTATTATTTAAAAGTCCTGTCCTTTTTTGTTTATCAAGAGATGACGAGTTAAAATAACGTTATATTAAATACAATCGAACGCTAAATGATAGGACTTAGATATCAATAATTTATATTTATATAAACAGTATATAGTGGCGCACACAAAGAGGGGGACATGGACACGTACCCCTCCCACCGTAGGGAATTTTTTTCGATTGATGATAATGTTATGAATTTAGGACGCTAAATTTAAGCCTGCTATTCTGTTCGGGTGCATAAGACTGGAAATAAAATTTGAAAATATCGTGAAACAGACACATTTGTATAAAGAAACGCTTCATGAGATTTTTTTTCCCCTTTTTTCCCTAGCTCTTGTTACAAAAGTAAGAAATCCAAACAACTCATTTTTACATTTTAAGTCATTAAATTATTCATTTGATTTCTCTACAACAACAAAAAAATCGTTCAAAGGGTTTTGCAAGATGATATAAGAATACATTAGTTTTTAAAAATTATAATAAGCAGAGAATGTGTATATTGTTTAATTTTTGTAATGCTTTACTTTAAATGCTCAATTCTAAGGTAAGCGATTGAAACTAATATTCAACAAAATAGAAGTTTAACTAGGCAGAAACAGCAAAAACAGCAATCTTCTCTGTATTCGTCAAAAATTAACTAAATCCATTTTTAATTTTTTGTTGTAACCCGTTGATTATTTAACTTTCAAATATTATAATTATTTTCTCAATTTTAATAAAAATTAAAGTACCTGTATCTTTTCTAAAATTACAATATCCCTTTTTCGCGTTTTTTTTTTTTTTTGTCATATAAATATGGAGAAGTTTCAGATAGATTTAAATGCCTATATGTAACACAAATATCGCTCCGTATGTCTTAACAATATCACAAAATAAGGCTTTATCATCATAAAACCAAAAAGTTATTTAATATTTACTTATTTTTGAGTAAATAAAAGTATTGAGAAGATGATTTATTAAAAATGTTTTTTATAAAGAAATTAAAAGAAAAAAGGGGTATTATTTCGAGTATATATTGCAAATATATTAAATCTGAAATATGTTGAAAATATTTCTATTGTGCTCAAACTTAGCAAATAAACGGGGGTTAACCAAACACATGCACATGCAAATTTTACACAAATCCATACTGATAAATCAAAACATTGGTTATAGACCAAATGTTTGTTTTTACATGAAAAGAAGAAACGATCAATACCGAAATACACAGCACATGTGTGTGTGTGCTGTATTTAAAACATGAAAGATTTAGTGCCACTGTTTGGCCTCTCAAACATAGCAAATAAAAGAAATTTAATAAAAATGAGCGTGGAAATGTGATTTGAAGACAAAGATAAATAAGTATAAAACTATTCAAATCATAAAACCTTTCGAACACTGTACTAACTTTAAGCTAAAGTTTACTCATTTTCCTCTTGATAATTTTTAACGGTAACTCTATGTGTACGTTATTAAGAAAAAATTCTCTCAGTTTCAATTTGACGTGCAAGAATTTTAAATATTTCGCTCTTGTATTGAGAGTAAAGAGAATTATAAATGTTTAATCTCAAACATTGATTTCGCATTCAAAAGCATTGAACATTCAAAGGAATGAAAATATATTAAAAAGATTTATTTTAAAAAAATGCGAAGTTTTGCACTGAGAAAGAGAAGTAGATAGTAATAGATAAAGTAATTTTTGTTCAAAGCGTAAAAGTATTGGAACAGTAAGGAGTTTTTTCCTTTATAATTTAAATAATTATATTCAAAATACTTTAGCCTTTTCCACACAAAGCTGCTAACAAAACATTAAACAAAATACAATTTAAATACCAGAAAATTCTTTGTTTTAAGTTGAGTACAATAATTAAATACGCTCAACGAAAATTCTCTGCACTTCATACATTTCGCCGTCCAAAATACTTCGTACATTTGTTTGTTGAAAATGTCAAGTGTTTCTTTAAATAATTAAAACTAAAGTTGAAATGAATGTCAGGATTTCAAAAGTATTTCTATCTCGCTTATTCTCCTTAATTTTTTTTATTAAACTCTTTAAAGGTAAGTTCAACAGAGAAAATGACTGTCCTGTCATCAACAATCTGTGAGCAGCATTAGACTATGCTTAAAGCTTTCAAACAAATTGAAATTCTGCCATTCGTCAATTCTTTGTGTCAGAGATATAGCGTAAGGCGTGTAATTACAGCAAGCAAATTGTGTATCGTTAAAATAAAGCATTGTTTTAATTTGAACTTTTCTGGCGCAAAGGAAGATTTTTTCCTCTGCCTTTCTCAGATCGAGGAAAGTGAAGTGTAAATAATTTTCTAAGTAACAAATGTCACGTATTTTCTCTCGGTACCCTTTACTATATCGCTACATTTGGAAAAGAATTTTCTTCCGCAAAAGATCTAAAAGTTTGAAATTGTAAACATTTATTATTAAAAGCTCCGATGTAAATAATATGTTTGAAAGCAGATTGCTAACAGCTGTTGTAAACAAAGATATGGCAAAAGAAATGGAATGAAGGAAATGAATTATAAATGTTTCCTTAAAGGAGTGTCAGTGACAGTTATAAAATATGTAATGAGACATTAAGGCATACTTTAAAGTAAATAGATGTTAACGACGGTTTTTAAAAATATTTAAGTTGGGCTCCGAAGCATATGCTTTAAATTTTAATTAATTTTTTAGACTAACTCCAAGGAAAACAAACCCTATCAATGGAAGTCAGACACTAATAAAAATTTAAGAAATCTGTAATGTGCTTATTTTTATATGCATTGAATATATAAATTCGGTGCAAATAATATAAAATATAGAATGTTCCCTAAATTTGGCCAATTTTAACTTAAACAAATTATTTTTTTTCAGCAAATGTATCTTGTATAATTCTTGTTTTGCCAGTCTTTTATAATTCTAAGGAATTTTGGGATTTAATTGAAAGATTTTCAGAATCTCAATAATTCCCCTATACTTCATTTTAACATCAGATGTTTCTTATTATTTTCACTGTTACTTGTGTCTTTTACAACAGAAAATAATGAATTGTAAAAAAGAACGTATTAGTTCCTATTAAATCAATTAATTAGCTTTCAGGAATCTCAGTATGGGAAGTGTAATATAATGCATTCTGAAAAATCAACAGAAAACAATCAAATCAATAGAAAAAATAAGTTACTCAAATAGCAATAATTGTAATTGGTTTTTAAACATCTATCTGTAAAGTTATTAGGAGGATTTGGGTAAATAAATTGTCTAATTTTTTTATTGCTGTACTAAAATATTTAGTACAAAATAAAGTAAACTTTGTTGCCTGAAATTTATATTTTGATCACATGTATAAAATTTTTTAGGTTATTTAGCAACTGCATATTCGGGCCAGTGATAAAGCTCTCTTCTAGTAAAGAATTATTTTCTAAAAAATAAAATAAAAATTAAAAAAAACAGAATATAATTAATAGTTCAATAATTTAGTTTTGTGTGGTGTAGCTGGAAACACTTTTAGAAACACAGTCCATTTCCGCAAACATTAAAACTAGAATCGTGTTTCCTTCCTTGTCTTTTTTCAATTGCATCCTTTTTTTTAACAACAAACTTTAACAGTGTCATTTTGAGCTCCCTTTTCGTGGGAGTAGGAGGAATATGGGATTTAAAAGGTCGTTTAGTAAAAGATGGGCAGTGTTATCAGCTGTATACCTGGATTCTGCCTGGATTCGTTTGTACCGAAGCTGCATCATGATATTTATGTAAAGGCTCTCCACTCTACAACTTAAGTTCAAAACTCTAATAATATAATATTTTTTCCCAACTACATTTTTGTAGAGCAAGTATGAGTTCCAGAGTACCTTGTCCAGTAAATGTAAAAATATATTTTTATAATGTTTTTCTGGCGTTTTGGGATTGTCGGATGAAAGGGTATTTCCGGATCTCAATGATCTTGCCACCAGGAGTAAATTACCCAGAAAATTACCCCGTATCATAATAGGGGGTGACGTTTTGGTGCTTTAGTGCCGTGCCTGAGGTAATCTCAGGCATGACAGTTAAAAGGTTAAAACTAAATTCTTCTTCTATGCCAATTTTCATCACCTTCGTCTGAGAGGATGTAATTACGTCTATTGCTCATAGCAAAAATTTTTAAAGTTTACTCTCCGCTTTTTTTCAGTTTTCACGTATCATTTCGATCTGAGAAATACATTATGTATAAAATTAATAGATGCTGTTCAATTCAAGTATTAAGATATAGATTTCTTCTTCTCTAATAGGGCTGCGCATTAGTATTTAACCCTTGCAGATCTAAAACATTCCCCAGGAGCTGGTATCACTTTTTAGTACGGCACCATATAGAGGATACCAATTACCGCAAGTAATTTTGACACCCCCTTTCCTCCCCAGAGGGAAGCTCTGGAGCACCTGAGCTCTGGGTGATGCAAAACCGTACTTGGGATTTCAATTCTGTCGAGAGCACCCAAGCCAAACAGACACTCAAGGGATTTTTTTTTATGTCGTGGCCATACAACATGGCTGCGGTCGATTTTCTGCATCATGAAAATCCACCGACTTGCGCCGGGGTCGAAACCGCAATCGTAGTTGCAGAGTGCCAGCGACAAACCAAACTTGCCACCCAGCCGGCTAACTTTTTATTTAACATATATATTTTACTCTTGAAATAAATACTTATATTATCCGAACACATTGATATGACCAAATTCGGTCAAAACACATATTTTTTGTTACACATATAGGTGGCTCTTAGCTAAATATACTTCTTTTTATTTCTACGTTATCTAAAGGCAAAGTTAGAACCAGTTTTATAATAGAAGAAAAACCGTAAATGGGGGTCTTTGATCTAGCAGAAGTGGGCATAAATTGTTCAGAATGTATCATGGATTGAGTTTGATAACTTAAATTATTGTAAATGTATTTCTATAAAACTTTTTGAACCTGTTATTTATATTGTTTTCTAGAGAATGTATATAAAAAATTTTTTTTATTGCATGAATATTTTTTTATGTTACTTTTTTTTAAATAATGATCTCGTAAAGAATGTCCCATTTCTTGTAATATCCTAGGTCAGCTCTAAACTTTTAAAAAATTTAATAAAACATTGAAATTTTGGTACAGTACCTAGATAAATGCATCTAATTTGCTTTAGTAATACTTTTACTGATATATAAGTTTATATCTTTTTTTTCTCTAATTGCTTTGCAATTTTTCAAAAATATTGCTAAGAGTTCACTTATAATTGTGATTTTTATAAAATTAAGATAATCTGTTTAAAAAATATTGTAAGTTAAGTATTATTATTTATTAGTATTGATCCCTGAAAAAGAGCATTTATAATGTATAAGTATGCTAGTTTCTTAAGAAAGTACTCCGAATGTGTTCGGATACATTAAGATAACGTTTGTTCATGATACAAGACAACAGAAAAAACACATAAAAAACAAATAGTTTTGTTCTTTGTGCCTAATGGGGATAGCAGCTTGACCTTAAATGGCACCATTACAAAATAGCACGAAATTTGACACCATTAATCTTTAGGACCCTAGATGTCCTTAAATCCTCTAGATTTAGAAAGACTTTGATAACATATTAATTAAAAAAGTTGTTGTAAGAAAAGAGAAAAAAAATATAGGGGTTGTTTTAAGAAATACGTAAGCATAGGTGGAAACTACTATAGTGTTCTTTTAATTTAAATTTTTAGAATAATAATTTTGTAAAGGAACATGCGTATTATCTATTTCTTAAATTGGTTAAAATATGAAATGGTTTTTAACTGGAAAAATAGTTTATTTTTATTTCAAAAAGGATTTGCACGTTGAATATTTTACTACCAGCATGGCTTTAAAATCTTTTTTAATTCGATAGGTATGGTAATTTCAGTTTCTTTAAAAAAAGTTTTTAACGAATGGAAGACAAGAAGTTTTATTTACAAAAAAGTTTTCTAAAAAAAAAGTTGTTATAGGATCCTCAAAACTTTTCTTCCAGATGGCATCTTGAAAAATTGATTTATTCTCGTATTTTCTAAAGAAGTCAGATAAGGGTTTTTTTCCCATTCCAATTAGAGTTGGGGAACGAAAGGAACTTTTTGTATTCTTTGTTTAGTGATTCACACAAGAAATCAAAAGACTTCTTCAAGAATAACTTCATCAATAGTTTTTTTTTCAAAATATATTCATGTATGTATGAGGTATATTATCGAGAGTATTTTAAGACTTTCTAACTGTACATTCCTTTCTTTCAAGGTGGAATTAAATCTTTTAACCTAAAGTCTGTGCATATTCAAATAAGGTATTTAATCAATATTTGGATGAAATACATCTTCAATTAATATATTTGGTGTATTTTAATACATCTTCTACGAACGAAATTCAATACAATTGTCAAAAAATACAATGCCTTTAATAACTTTTGTAATTTCATCGCAACTAACAAAAATAATATCAGTATTTAAGCTTTAAGGAAAAAAAGATGTAAAGTAACTAATTAAGTATAACTTTTTAGATATATATTTTTTTCGTAGTGGATTTGAATTTTTTTCTCTTAAAATTAGCTAGAGTTTCAAATTTATGAAAATTCTGCTTGACGTTATTGAATTATTTGTGTTCGGTTCCAAAACAAAATTACTTTTTTTTGGAGTGTTTTTTTTTAGTATTTTTCAATGAATTTTGCATCAATTTAAAATTTTTCTTTCCGATTGTAAAAAAAAATATAAAAAAATCAAACATGATGATTGGAACTACTAAATACTCTTAGAAAATGCTAGAGAATTATGAAAAAGCAGTTTTTTATTCATTTCTTTTCCTATAAAAATAAGAAAAAGTCTAAAATTTCATGAAATTCTTTCACTTTTGTAAAACAATTGATGACATGATTTTTTAAAGGGCCGTACTCCAGTTTATAAATTGTAATTATTGATAGACTCATCACGAGCAGTCAAAAAATCTGGAAAAATGTTATGGTTTGCTGGCACAAAACAATCTATTTATTCAATGCCAAAAAAATATTTTTTTCTATGAGTCCTGAACTAATATAACCATGTTCGAATGAACCTTGACTATTTAAATTAGGGGTCGGCTATGTATGGCAATCTACAATTCTCAGTCGCACATTCTTCCTTACTCTACAAATTTGTGACTATTTGAGTGGATGGATGTTGATAAATTTAATAAAAGGACCTTAATTTATCTTCAGAATTGTGCAGACATTTATAGAATTAAGAAAAAAAATCTAAAAGATAACTCAAAAGATAAATTTATTCCTATTTTGTAAGTTGACGAATGTCCTTTCTGGAGAGATTTAAATGTTTCAAGAGAGAAAACTACATGGACTCATATCTCCGCTGTTGGTGCTACATATCTAAGTAAAAAATCTTTCGGGTCCTGAAAGAAATTGCTGAACAACTACATGCTCCGAATCTTGTCACTTTGAAAGTCAGGAATTATATCCCTGATTTTGTGATATGAAAATAGAGCGATGCAAGCATTGCGTTCACATTATAGTTTTATATGTCTTTTTATTTAACTATATTTAAGGTAAATGCATATACTTTATGTTGTTCTATTTCTTAGTTTAATAAAAATGTTTAAAAATGTATTTCCAGAAAAGAATCTACAGGGAATTTTGGTACAAGGCCCATTAGAAGTAGCTACATTAAGGACCTAACACCCCTAAAAATGAAACTCTTCGGTACTGTTCGAAAAATCATTTCTTCTATATGATCCCTTTAAGTACAAGTTGTGCTGGCGTCTATATTGAGGATAAACACTCTGATCGGCACTGATGATTCCCAGACACCCTGCATGTGCTACAACAATTCGACGGAAGTGCTACAGCTTAACCTTCAAAACTTTCCGGTGAAAGCCAAATGTTCTGACGAGACCACTTGAACACAATGGTTTCCTTTAAAAGTGAAACATTTTGTTTTCCACTTTCCCCAATTCTAGCGTATCATGGACAGATGTACACTCATGTCCATAAATTAAGGATAATGAAGTTCAGGCAAAGAAATAGATAGAAGCAAAACAAATTTGACTTATTTGTAAAGTCTATTTATTAAAAAAAAGGTAAAGAGCAAAAAAGATGCTATATGTTTGACATAATTAATAAAAATTGCGATTTTTTACTCCCTAGAGCAAATTTCAAAAAAAGAACCAATTTACAAAAAAAAGTATAACATGGTTAGTATGATGGTTAATACGGAGTATGTCTCCCGGACGATGCAATACAGGCCTTACAACGCCTACGCATGCTGAGTATCAAATTATCAATCTGATCTTGGGGAATATTACACCACTCATCAAGCAATGCCCTCCGAAGTTCCGGTAGACAGGTGGGAGGAGGGTTGACGGGCTGCAATTCGTCGGCCAAGCATATCCCACACATTCTCTATTGAATTAAAGTCCAGTGAGTATGCTGGCCAATCCATACGGGTGATATCCTCCGATTGAAGGTATTCGTCTACAATGTTTGCGCGGTGAGGACGGGTGTTGTCATCCATAAACAGAAATTCAGCACCCATGGCGTCCCGAAACAAACGTACATGTTGCTCCAGAATGACATCCCGATAGATGTGGCCTGTCATCGTTAAACTCTGAACATGCAGGTCAGTTCTGGAACCAAGAATAATTCCTCCCCAAACTAGCCATCCTGCACCACCCTAACGGTGTCGTTTAATGGTGTTCTCTTGGTGGTAACGGGTACCTGGCGCTCTCCATATGAAAGTCTGGCGAGAATCAGACTGCAAACTAAACCTGGACTCGTCGGAAAACATCACACAAGACCACTGTTGCGGTGTCCACAATGTATGCTCTCTACTCCAGGTTAAACGCGGGCGACAGTGAGTAGCGGTAAGGGGAGCACATCTGAAAGACCTACGAGCATATAGACCAATGTGCCCTAAGCGTCTGTACACGGTCTGCCTTGAAACTGTTGTACTGGTAGCTGAAGAGAGCTGACGAGATGGGTCTGATGCCGTGTTCCGTCTGTTTCTTTTAGCAGTAATTGCCAAATACCGGTCCTCATTCGGCGTTGTAACTCGGGGGCGACCTGTGCTGTAACATCTACTCACATTACCATCATCTTGGAATCGTTGCCAAAGCCTGGAGATGACACTCTGGGCGATTCCAAGTTCCTCGGAAACTTCCCGCTGGGTACGTCCACATTCCAGTCGTCCGATATTTCTACTACGTAAAAAATCATCCAAATGGTTCTTTTGTGCCATAATTATGCGGTTATTGCACTGAAAGGCTTTTAAAGTGCTTGTGAACAATTTTACTTCTTTGTCACCATTCCTTATATACTCCTCTCTTACACTCTCGTCATTGTGACGTAGTATCCGCGCCATCTGGGGGTTTCCTGTAGTTTGCATATTCTTCTTCAAGATGTGTGTGATAATTCTACAGTTGAAATTTTTATTTTAGAGTTCAATTTCTGTGTGATTCTGAATTATCCTTAATTTATGGACATGAGTGTAAATAACTGTTAACAAATATAGGAAGGATAAGCTATCATCATTTAAAGAGTCCGATCTTGTTACCCTCCTTTTATCTCCTGTATGCTGACAACTGTACAAACTGGTTTTTCCTCATCAACAAAAACAAAAAACAAATGTACAATTATTACATAGAATCTACTACTATGTCTCATCCATGACCGCTCTAACAATCTCGCGCATACTTGTTACAAATTATTTAATAAACATAATTAACCACTAAAATATAATTTTCTTATTATGAAATTTGTATGACATTTTTCCTTAAGAAAATAGTAATTGCTTTGTAATCGAACAAATATAACTAAATTTTAATTTTAATGCCTTGATGAATTAGCTTGACACACAGAGCTAATTCACTTCCCAACAAAAAATTTTGAAGCATACTTTTTAAAAAAAATATTCATTATAAATGAAGCAGAACATTAAAAATATCATCCGTTTGAAAAGTGTTCCATTCAAATGATGAATTATCAACACACGTAGTAAGTCTAAACTTTTAAAACTTTTAAAGAAAACATTTAATGAGATCTTTTAAAATGTATAAAGTAGTTATATATAATGGATGTTGCTAATCGAAACAAAGTAAAAAGTATTTGTTAAACATTGAATGTGGAACAATTAACTTTAGCTTTTTTTTAAGAAGTAAAATACTAGAAATCAATTTTTATTGTGTTCGTTCAAAAAACAACACTTTTTAAATAATTAACGGTAGATTTTTATTCAAAGCTATTAATATTCTAATATTATTTTTAACATTTGAATCTGGTCTTTCATTTTCATTTTCACCTTCTGGACCTACGCGATATTTGACCATTTGACCCTTTGTCACCTACTTATTTTACATTATGTAAGTTTTGGGTTTACTTTTAATTAGAGTATTTACAATGAAAGGCATATTTATATATTTTGCTAATTATATGTATTCCTCTCTCTCTCTCTTTTATGTTTATTACATATTTATACATAACTGTTTTTAAATTACTCAAATAAAGGAATTTGAAATAATTATCAGATAAATGAATTTGAAATAATTATCTACCAAGGGTAAGTGTGAAAAATAGTATGACATCCTGCTTCTAAATACATCTTGTTACAAATTGAATTATTTTCAATGTTATGAAAAGATCAGGCAATATAAGAAAGAAAGAACAAGGTGTGTTAACTTTCAGTATGCAGTTTAAACTCCTCGGTCCCCTTCTATCACATGTGATGCAAAGCTTTCATAATTTTTTGTGAAGGCTGAACAGCAAAAACAAATTTGGGACTGGTTGCATCACATGAAATACTAAGTGAAATACCTCATATAATTTCCTTCTTTAGTCAAGACATGGCAGTACCTGTCCATGGTAGCGATTTCTAGTAGCGTCTCTGAATCAAAACAAGATGTGTGCACATAGTATTTTTTTCTTATTTATATAGAAATATTAAACTATTTTTAAAATATGCTTTTTCTTTGTGTGAATGTACTTTTAACTATTTGACAGCACAAAAGAAATTTTTAGTGAAATATAAAAGCATAATTACATGTGAAATTTGTTTGCACCACTTGTGATACAGTGGGACCCACCCAATCACTTATAAACATATTTTTAAGTCATTTTTTTATTTTTAGTTATATTTTTGGGGGAGATTTGAAGATTGATAGAAGTATTTCTTGAGTTAAAATCTTTAGTTGAGATGTTTGCTTTATTTTTTTACCTATTTAACGCAGAGTTACATCTTGCATTCCACATCAAACAGCTCGTAACTAAGAAGCTAGGCACATGCCTGAAATGGTTGGCGATAGGACTCATCAAGTAGGTGCCAGAATGAGAAGTTCTCTTCCTTAACAACTGTACAATGTACAGACTACAAGGTTTTTCTATGCTTTACAACTACTAGAAATGGTTTCAAGGTATTTCACGCATAAAAAATAATGTTATTGTAATAATACTACCAATATGTATCTAAAACGCCAATAAAGCTTAATTTTCATGTTGAATTTATGAATTGTATGCATGGTGTGATTAAAGACTAAGATTAAATTAATTACTTCAATCTTACTTACTACTTAAAAAAATTCTGATTGTAGTGTCTTGTTCCTGATGTAGTACATCCCCTAGCTTCTATAAATTTAAAAAAAATAATTGTACTTTTCTGCATTTGAGTGATCAAAACATTTACCTCTTACAAAATATCAAGCTTTTATTTTTGTCTCGGGTCTGAGAAGGTTAAAGAATTAAAAAAAGTAAAAAAAAAATTGCAATATATAAGTAAATAAATTGTCACACCTAAATGATTCACACATTTGAAAATAGTAAATTTTTCAAAGACGAAAAAACATTTGCAAGAAAAGCGCCAAGACTGTAACATTTTAATTCTGCTTTCGAGGGGATTTTACTTTGTTATTTATTTTAAAGTAATAAAAAATAAATTAAACCAATCAAAGGATCTGTGATGAAGCTATTAATCACCTTCCTGGATTGAAATATTTTAATTTACTCTGCGTGATTTTTTTTTATCTCTGTGTTTAAATCACTTAATTAAGTGAACCCTTAAGCGATCAATTGTTTTGCCTCAAATGTTCTAAAAAGGCACATTTTTTATTGCACATAACAACAGAATGCGAAAATAGAAGAATTTTACTTTCATTTTCAATTTTAAATTGCTCACACAATTTTTTTGTTTTATAATTGTGGAACACAAGAAAACCCAAATGTTTGCTTTTTATAAGTACACTCTTCATACTATGAAGAATGTTTCATATATGTTAAAAGAATTCACTCATACTTTCGCTTTCGTACCTCTTTTTTCAATCGATTGCGGATTTTATGTGGTTTGCTTGTATATGTATGCACATACAACTCGAAGTATTGTGTAATAATGTCCTACTTTGCAATCGACACAGAGATAATATCAGCTTTTTTTGGATTATCTTTCTATTTTCATTTCTTATCGTACAACAAATTGCACAGTCCCTCCTTGCAAATCTCTGTTTTTATGGAATATTTTCGAAAATCTGCCTTCAATGGATAAAATTTCCCGCCATCATTACAAAGACAATCCCAGATGAGAAGTACATCAGTACAATGGACAAACTGCATCTCTTGAAAATACACACACACACACACTAGCACTAATAATCTTACTATAAGAATTAAAAATATGTGCAAATATTTGTATCCGTACAGCGTACGGGCAAACCAGTTGGAGCGAGCTTTCGGTATCACGTACGGAGAACGAGGGAAAAGGTTAAGAGGTTAAAGAAATGTAAAATTAAATTTCAATTTAATCCATTTTTTGTTTTATTTTTCTTCTGATACGGTAAAAAAAAAAACTTTGACTTATTTTAGAACGTAGTGGAAATTTCTCATTATTTACTTCTTTTTTGAGTTCGTTATAGGCTAGAGTAAAAATATCATTTCCAAAATAATAAAAAATAATTACCCATATCTATTTACTTAGTAGAAAAGAATAGGTAGAAAAAGCAGTTTTCTTCAATGTTTTCTATGTGTCTCCTTTCAGCCACAATGGAATTTTCGAGAGACTAGTGTTTTGGAAGAAGTAAACATATTCCGCGAAGGCTTTCCTGTTGTGTTTTTGGGAGCAATATGTCTTCCGTGTAGTAAAATTTAAAAAAAAAATACATTTCCTGCAAAGTCTATTAAAATGTCTCAATAGCACTTGTTGTTTCTTTAAAAAAAAGTTTTAAAGTGATCTCGGCCACAGAGGTCTAAAACATTTAGAATGTCAAATTGTGAGCACAATTTTGAATTCATTATGGGGATGATGAAGTCAACATGTTTTAAACTATTATAACAGAAATTATGCTGAAATTATGCTGATATCTTGATGATGATATTTATTTCAATGCTCTAATATTTCTCCTAAAACTTTCTGAATAATTTCAACTTATTTTTCAAAAACCCTAAAATTTATTTTAAGCAAAAATAAAATGATTTGTTTGTTTTTTATTTATATCAGGCCAATAGTTTGAGTATAATGGTGACAACGCTTAAGGTATTGTTAAAGAAACTATATTTTCTGTGTGTGTGTGGTGCATAAAAATGTGTATGAGCGGAAACAAAGGTACGAAGTATGATCGTGTTTTTCTCTTAAGTTATTGTTTTGACAATTGTGGTTTTGAAAGAATATTTCATTTCTGCCATACGGTTTTGAGTTAAAAATCAAATGGGAGATTTTAAGTGTTAATTATAATTATTCTTTTTGAGATTTTAAATAAAACTACACTTGCAGGTTGGCATTCATTGATGCATTTCTTGTTCCTCACATAGCAGTCTTCTTGCCGAATGGCTGATAAATACTTCAAATTCCTTCTGGTGATCTCGAATTATTTATGCGTGTGGTTGAGAAATGTCAAAGCAGGGAAATAGCATATCTGCTTCATTTATGATAAAGAAAGAACTGAATGCTTACTATGCAATTCCAGGGTAAGGATTGCGAAAAAAAAGTAACTTTGATAGACACTTTAACACGACTCGTTTAAATTTTACTACGAATTTTACAATAAATTTGTAAATTCGAAAGATAAAAAATTCTCACCTAAAATTCAACTTAAATAAACAGCAGACACTATTTACGAAATATATTTCTTGAACAGAAAAGCAACTGTCACCTTTATAAAATTTGTACTTTATTGACAAAGTATGTGAAACCACTTTTGGAAGTGGAAGTGATCAAAGAATCCATGTTATTAACTGCAGAAACATTTCTTGGTGACTACAAAAAAAAAAAACAAAAAAATTATTACGGCAACCAATGCCATCAAACCAACAGAAGAACAGTAACTTAAAGAATCGAAATTTATTTGCGGTTAAATAATGATATTGAAGAGAGAGAGTTTGTTCTCACTTTAGTTGAAGTCGCATGAGGCCAAATCAGGGGAATAAGGAGGATGCCCCACTCACAGTAATCTTTTTGCTGGTCAGAAACTGCTCGGCAGATAGGACCGTGTGAGCGGTTGCATTGTCTTGGTGCAACAGTCTTTCATCAATCCCCAGCGCTGTCATTTTTGTTCCTAATTTTTTCACAAAGTCTTTTTAGTACTTCTATATAGTAGTGTTGATTAATAGTCTGTCGCTGATGTGAGTGGGAACCCACTCATATATCACGAATTTTGACAATGTTTTGGTCTGTAATCACTGATCTTGGGCGCCTAGCAGATTCATAATCTTTCAAACTGTCAATTCCCTCTGAAAGCCGCTTATTTCATTTAAATACATATGCACGAGACAGAGTTTCATTTCCATAAGCCTTGGTTAACATTTGAAATGTTCTCGTGACTGATTTCTTTTCACAAGAAACTTGAAGTTGATTCGACATTTTCCGGCAGAATGCAGTTGCACGTGCTCCCTCAATGACGCATTTCTCCCGGCGTGATTGGTTAAGGCGAAACTGGCCACGTGGATTGAGGAGATGCGTAGGATGACGTCACCAAAACAGTTGTTGCCAACTCCACTCTTTTTTCAAGCTACACACTTAGTCTCAATTTTCTTTTCTCACACCTTGTATAGATGGCTTTTTACGACTTTTTCAAAAAAGAACTTTTAAGAATTTTATTCAACATTTGAGAAAGAATAATCTACTATCCGAAAAATTGTCATTAATAACATCGGATGGTGCGCCTTCATTGAAAGGAAATGATAATGGATTAATTGCGTTAAGATAAATACAATATTTTCAAATTTTAAATGAAATTACTGCATGATTCCCTGAGAAGTGTTATGCTTGAAAAATGTTTCCGAAAAATTGGTCTAAAACAGTAACAAAAAATATAAATTGAATAGGAATAGGGGCAATTCAACAGAGATTATTTAAAAAAACACTTGTAATTTCAAGATCTTATCACATACAGAAGTGAAACTGCTGAGTATAGGAAAGTGGTGTGTACTAGAGTAGTTTTAAAATTTATTATCTTTGTTTGGAGAATTTTCAACATCCAGCAATGAAAATTGTGTTGAATGGGAACAAAATATTAAACTGAATTTCTAATTAATTAAAAATTTTAATTGAAAAACTGAATTCGAATTTACAAAGTAAAATAGAAATAATTTTATTTCGATGATCTGTTTTGTAAATCGATGATCTGTTCGGTAAAACCCAAATTAGTGCAATGGAAATCAAATATGGAACAACGAAATTATTTCCTAAATTATAAAATTTATTGCAAGACGGGAAATCTGCAACTCATCAATTTGACAATCATTTCGATTATTAAAGAAAGAATTTAACAAAAAGATATAGATTAATTCTATGATTTAGGAGTATTAATAGTGTTTTTCATTAACCCTTTTACTCAAATTCATGACACTGACAATAAAATTGTAACATAATCTGATATTTTAAGTTATCCGACTACTTGCGACAACTTTTTTTTTTAAAAAATGGAGATATGGGAAATTTGTTGTTGTTGTTTTATTTTTTTAGTGTATTTTAAGAAAAATATGCTGAAATTAAGAAGAGAAAAAGAAATTATTATTACTAAGATGGGAAAAAATAGGTAAATATTTACAAAAAGTAACATAAACAAAGTCCATTCTGTACCAAAAATTTATGAACAAATTTTCAATTTTTCAGTTCTGATGTTTGCTATGTTATTCTTTTTAAAATGATCTTCAGAGTAAGATATATTTTAATTTTTATAAAAACTAGGGCACTTTATCTTAGTTATTATATGAAATTGCTTAAAAAAACAGTAAGTATAATTACATAAGGACTGTAAATTTTGTAATAAAACAGTGATTGTTAAATCTGAAGGTTAAAACACTTCTACTAATATGCAAAACGTACACAAAAAATTTCATTTAATCATTTTCAAAACTTTTTTAGCAATCGCTGTCCCCATTTGATCATTTAAAAAAAAAAGCATATTGCGAGTAAAACGCGTTTTAAAGTATGACATCTTGCTTAAAGTAATGGCATCTGCTTTTATTAAAATACTTGTAGTTTTTGTTCTAGTGAACAGAAAATAATAAACATGGTATTTTTATAAAGCTAGTAAGATGGTCTATAAGATAAAATCATAAAATAAATATGTCAAATGGAGGAAAACTTACATTTTTAGGGTAGTTGGATACTTTAAATAAAGATCACATAGACGTTATAAATATGAAAAGAATATTGAATTTAAGTCATATCATCACGAAGGAAAACTGAATTACGAAGAAAACTGTGAAGTATTGTTACTTGAATCAAAATACAATATCCATTAGACATCGACCTCAGAATGTTCAACCACAGTAAAAAGACAAAAGAAAACGCATATACTGTTACTTAACTCTCACAATGAGTCTTAAGTACAACCAGTACTGAAATATAATGTTTAAAACAGAACTCAAACAAAGGCTTGGATTTCCCATTCGGTTAGAGAAAAAAATCGTTATAAAAACCTCATGTCATTTTTTATAATTCTAAGGTTATTTAAATTTAAAATTCCAATATTTATAAAGAAATTACAGTATTCCATATAATCCTACTATGCAATAATGCTTCATATTAAATAACCAAAATGGATCAGATTCTGAATAACGTAGGAACGTAGTGTTGTCATTCAGATTATTTTTTTTTAATATGTAACGCACACTATTTATTTAACGTAAAATTTCGGCAACCTATAGGTATATATTTTTTCGTACACTTGCAATTACTTTATTTTTAATTGTTCAGCAATTATACAAAATTAAATATTTAGAAATCTTATAAATTCTTTTATTTAAATCGCGTTTTTCATTTTATTTTTAATCCACTGGAAAAAGTGAATAGACAAAATAATAAAAATTTTAAAGATAAATAAAGAACACGTAAGGCAAAAACAATATTGAAAAAATTATTTTTTTTAGAAAACAGTCATGAATGTACGAAGATTTAGAGAATTAAAATGATTATTTTTCCATGAAAAAACTCTGCCCAAGTTCATTTAATCCAATTAATTTTTTAGTAAAATATGGTAGGGGGGGAGCTCCTAACTATATTTTCCTCATCTTCCATAGAATATTTATTTTTTGGTATCCATTTATAAAAGAACGGCTTCAAAGTTCTTAGAAAGAAAACCAGGTTTAGTCAAGTAACAAAAATGTCTTCTTTAAGGAAAAAAAAATCAGTTTCTTCGATGTTCTAAGAACCCAACTTTCAAAGAAAATTAAATGAAAAAATAGCAACGTTCGCGTGTTTCATATGTAACATGCACAAAATAAATTATCATGAATAAACTTATAGATATATTCCAGTTTTTACATTAATTTTTCGATTTAAGCTTTATATCAGAAGTTCGCAAACTATTTTGTCTCAGAGACTCCTTGTCATGTTTTTCGGCTTTGGGTAGACCAGCGTTTCTCAAACTGTGGAACGTACCCCCTAAGGGGGCGTGATAAATCTACGAGGGGGTCACGAGCATATTAAAAAGTCGAAAACAGAATATTATTTAAAAAATTATTAATTTATTGAAAGTAAACAAGTAAAATATATTCTGACGTAATAAAAATAAAATCCACATTTACACTGAAATAATACACTTGTAAATGTATCAGTATTACATAATATATTTCATAATTTATTAACAATTCTAAGTTAATAAAAAGTTTAATAATTACCTGTGATCCCATTGGATGTCCTACATAAAACTATATACAAAAAATTACACTTATATTGATAATTTGTATGGTTTATAATTGATCCCTAAATTGCGGATTAAAATGTATGCGATTCACTCCCCAATGGCATCGTTTTCCACGTAGGTGCACGTGTTTGATGTATTGGGGAGGGGGGAAGAAGGAAGAAAAGAAATAGATAAAGAAATTCTCTGAAATAAATAAATCCTTAGCAAATACTTTCAAGGTCCTTTTTTTTTTGCCTTCCAAGGCCTTCGGAATAATTTTATGGACAGCAGTACACAGAAAAGATCGCACTTCGGAAAGACGTATATATACGTCCGGGGCAATTAATATTTTGACTGAGTGAAACATTTATGTACACCGGTAGCACCTGAGATGTTAAAGTCGTATTGTAGTTTTAGCTGCAATGTATAGTATCATTGAATTCTACACATTGTTATTGTATAGAGGTGGGGGGGGGGCTCAATGAAAATTATGATTGAATATTAGGTCAAAATTACTGAAAGTTTGAGAAGCATTGGGGTAGATCCCTTCTGACAAGATAGTGAATTTTTGCCAATTTATCAATTTAAACGTCTTTTTGACAGCTGGTATACAACTTCTTACTTTAATAGATTTAAATCTCTAACTGTAATGAAGTATAGTGTTTAAAACTTAAGAAATGTGTGTTAATTAAATTAAAATTTAATTAATACATAAAATAACTGAACAAAAAAGAAATGCTTTTAATGTTAGGTAAAAATCTGGTGCGTCAATAACTAACATTCAACATATGTCATCAATCGTTTCAGGTTTCACCCTAAATCATCTCGGTGAATAGTGTCCTTCTTTTTCCCCCGTTCTTCTTTCTTTATTCTAATGTGGTATTACCATAGGCCAGTGATGGCGAACCTATGACCCGTGGGTCAGCAACTAACCCACGCTAGCTTTTTAACTGACCCACGATTGCTGGGTAACTTTTTGTTTGCTTACGTGGGTTTATTTAGTTCTTCTACCTTGTGTGAATTATTTTTATTCTCTTTGTATTTTTCAAGCACTACATTGACACAAAATAAATTTAAATTCTGTCTATAACCTTCAGTTTGATCATTACAGTTCCAAAGCTACGCAAATGACAACAAATGTATATGAAAATATGTAGTACTTGAAATAAAGCAAAAGTGCTTACAAAATATCAAATAAATTGTATAATTTTACTCACATTATGTTTGTCGAAAAAATCGACAAACCAAAGCAAAAAACCATATTTAAAGCACTTTCTTCGGATGAAATGCACTTTTGTAAGGTTATGTTCAGTTATATGTTTGTAGAAAGAGACTTCCATAGCACTTGTGTCGTTCCCTCAAAGTTTCACCTTGTGAGATGCACACGTCTCTTATTCTCGATAATAGCAATTTTTGGCTCGTGATTTAAGGCGCTTCCCCCAATTAGTACCAGTGTTGAACTTACATTTCGAACGCATTTAAAAGTAATGTGTATGCGTATTATATATATATATATATATATATATATATATAGGTATGTTAATACAAAATTTCTTATCGAATTATCGTATTCTATATATAAATATTTTTAATTGTATTCCTGTACTATGTCGACGGTTAAAAAATTAAAAACAAGCCATGCCAGTTCCTGGCTGTATCAAGCTGAATGGTTTGATAAATATAAAGGAATTGAAATGAATAAAATGGTATACGTATAATTTGTAATGATAAAGGGACTGCACGTACATATAATGTAAAAAGACAATTTTAAACGTTGCATTCTAATCTCGGCATGTCGACAGATGAAGAAAGAAAAACATATTTTTATAGAAGAAAAAAAGAGAGAATATTTCTCAAAGCAGTGTTTAAAAAAAAGTTTTTTGGTTCCAAAAAATAACATTACAGCTGCTAGTTTCCAAGTCGCCCATTGCATTGCTCGCAACAGGAAACCTCTTTCGGAAAAAGCACTTGCAAAAAAACCTTTTTAGAATGTAGTTTTACATTATTTGAAGAAAAATGCTTGATTATAAAGCGTATAAATGAGTTCCCCATGAGTCGTAGTAAAATTAGTAATAGAATTGGAAAAAAAATATTTGCTTTGCGCAAATACATAGCGCCTTAAATTATGCAGAAATGTATTCAATTGCCTTAGATGAGGTTAATAATATACATGGTTTTGCACAATTTACAGTTTTGGGTCGGTATAAGTTTGGAAATATAATGAAAGAAGAGTTAATGAGCTAATAACGTTGAAAGGAAAGTGTGCCAGTCTTCATATTTTTGCAGAATTTTATATTGCATTTAAAGAAATGGATATTGACTATCACAAAATAGTTTCTGTAACAACAGATAGTGCACCTAGTATGGTAGAGAAATATGTTGGATTTATTCAGTATCTTAAGCAAAATATTTCACATTCTTTGATTGAATGTTATTGAATAATACACCCGCAAGTTTTCTGTACGAAGCATAGTTTAAAAACATTTTCCTGTGTATGCCAGTTGAAATAAAAATAACCAATTTTATAAACACAGGAGCTTTTTATAAAAGGCAATTTGTACATTTCTTAGAGAAATTGAATGCCAATATTCAGGGATTTTGACATACAACAATGTGCTATGGCTTAGTTTCCGTCAAGTCCTTCATCACTTTGTAACGTTATTAGAAGAAATTAAGATCTTTTTATTTGAAAAAGACAATTGAATTACCCAATGTACACAATATCGATGAATTACCCAATGTACACTAATCAACTGATTAAATGTTTCTATGAGACATCAGTCAGAATTTTAATGAACTGAATAAAAAACATGGTTTAATTGTTTTAACAATGTTTCAAAATATTAAAATATTTATGACGAAACTCGACATTTTTACTAAGGATTCGGAAATTAAAATCGTGAAATATTGCTTCAGTTACAAAAACATTTTCAAACAACAATAATTTTTGAAAACTCTGTTAACATTGAAGAAAATGCAATTAAAAATATGTAATGACTATGCTGGAAATAAAACAAGAATTTAAAGAGAGTTTCAATCAATTTATCAGTTTGGAAAATACACTTCACTTTATTTTATATCCATACAACATAGAATTTAAAACAATGGAGTTAACCGAATTTATGTGGATAGGTATCGATAATTCAGAAATGGAATTAGTTGAATTTCGAAGCAGCGTAGTGTGAAAAACGAAATTTCAAGATTTAATTTCTGAATTAGAAGGAAAAATTGCGTAAAAATCTTGCAGATATTATATCATATGTATGGGGTTTTTTTTATAAAATAATTTTATATCAATGAAAAAAACTAGTTACCCTTAGTCAGCATACTTCTGTTTCTGTGAGGAACATTGCTACAGCAGTTGGAATTGGAAAATCCAGTGTTTCTAGGATTATAAAACAGCAAAAGAATTTTGGGACAGTGTCTCCCAAAAGAAAGAATGAATGTGGACGGAAACGCAACACCATGCCTCGAACAGACAAGTTTCTTGCAGGAAATAGTACAGTGCATCATTACAAAGCATGTAGAGATCTACAGAGAGAATTATTAGCTACTGGTGTGAGCTTTGATTCATCGACATTTTCATGAACCCTAATTAAAACTTGATTTGCAAGAAAACCAATCGATAAACAGTTTTTAACACCTGCAATGAAGAAAAAACTTTTGGACTGAGCCAGGAAATATCAAGCCCGGCCTGCACAAGATTGAAAGAAGGTTGTATTCAGCGACGAAACGCATTCTTTTGTTCAAGGGCTTCGACCAAGGTTTGTCACGATAACAGGCGGATAACATCTTATTCAAACAGTTAAGAACCCGCAGAAACAGATGTTTTTATTTCTGGAGGACCTGGCCGCTTAATATCTGCTGAAGGGATGATGAACTCTAAGCAATACATTTTTATAATAGAAAGTAAAATTGTGCATGCATACACTCATGTCCATAAATTAAGGATAATTCAGAATCACACAGAAATTGAACTCTAAAATAAAAATTTCACCTGTAGAATTATCACACACATCTTCAAGAAGAATATGCAAATTACAGGAAACCACCAGATGGCGCGGATACTACGTCACAATGACGAGAGTGTAAGAGAGGGGTATATAAGGAATGGTGGCAAAGAAGTAAAATTGTTCACAAGCGCTTTCAAAGCCTTTCAGTGCAAAAACCACATAGTTAAGGCACAAAGGAAGCATTTGGATGATTTTTACGTGGTATAATTATCGGACGACTGGAATGTGGACGTAAACAGCGGAAGTATCCGAGGAACTTGGATTCGTCCAGACTGTCATCTCCAGGCTTTGCAACGATTCCAAGATGATGGTAATGTGAGTAGATGTTACAGCACAGGTCATCCCCGAGGTACAACGCCGAATGAGGACCGGTATTTGGCAGTTACTGCCAAAAGAAACAGACGGAGCACAGCATCAGACCCGTCTCGTGAGCTCTCTTCAGCTACCAGTACGATTGTTTCAAGCAGACCGTGTACAGACGCTTAGGGCACATTGGTCTATTTGCTCATAGGCCTGTCAGATGTGTTCCTCTTAACGCAACTCACTGTCGCCGGCGATTAACCTGGAGTAGAGAGCATGCATTGCGGACACCGCAACAGTGGTCTTGTGTGATGTTTTCCGACGAGTCCAGGTTTAGTTTGCAGTCTGATTCTCGCCGGACTTTCATATGGAGAGCGCCAGGTACCCGTTACCACCAAGAGAAACCATTAAACGACACCGTTATGGTGGTGCAGGATGGATCGTTTGAGGAGGAATTATTCTTGGTTCCAGAACTGACCTGCCTGTTCAGAGTGTAACGATGACAGGCCACATCTATAGGGATGTTATTCTGGAACAACATGCACGTTTGTTTCGGGGCTCCATGGGTGCTGAACTTATGTTTATGGATGACAACGCCCGTCTAACCGTGCAAACATTGTAGACGAATGCCTTCAATCATAGGATATCACCCGCATGGATTGGCCAGCATACTCACCGGACTTGAATCCAATAGATAATGTGTGGGACATGCTTGGCCGACGAATTGCAGCTCGTCAACCCCCTCCCACCTGTCTACCGGAACTTCGGAGGGCGTTGCTTGATGAGTGGTGTAATATTCCCCAAGATCAGATTTATAATTTGATACAGTGCATACGTAGGCGTTGTAAGCCCGTATTGCATCGTATTAACCATCATACTAAAAATGTTATACTGTTTTTTGTAAATAGGTTCTTCTTTGAAATTTGCTCCAGGGAGTAAAAATCGCAATTTTTATTAATTATGTCAAACATATAGCATCTTTTTTGCTCTTTACCTTTTGTTTTAAAAATAAACTTTACAAAATAAGTCAAATTTGTTTTGCTTCTGTCTCTTTCTTTGCCTGAACTTCATTATCCTTAATTTATGGACATGAGTGTATGATGCAAACGTTTGCTGGTGGTGTTGGTATCTTTCAACAAGATCTTGTCCTTCCATATTTCTAAGCTAACACAACGGATTCTTTTTCAAAAACAGAAAATAATGATTTTGGAATGGCCTGGTAATTCTCATATAAATCCCTTTTAAAATTTGTGGACCTTGTAAAGTGACGTGTGAGAGTAAAATGGACTGCCCAACAAAGAAAACAACGATTGAGAATGTTATACAAGTTTGGCTTCGTGATGACGAGATGAAAAATTTATGTTCTAATTTAATGGAATCTATGCCAAATCGTGTACAGGATCTCATTCAAGCTAGAGGAGGACATATTTTGTATTAGATTACTATACTGTACATGTAAGTTGAACTATACTAAGTAAACAACATTTGTAAAATTTTTTGTTTTTGTCCAAATTAATTCGCACAGTACTGTACTGAAAAAAAAACTAACGCAAACCATGTCGCCCAAATTTAATTTTTTTTTATGGATTACTTTTAAAAAATAGTTTCCTCAATAATAATTGTAATTTTGATGCAAAGAGCCAACAAATGTATTAAGAAATTGATAAATATCTATGGTGATGATTGAGATACATATTATGCATGGATAGTACAATACGTATAAAGTATTATAACATCGAATCGAATAACGTCGTCAATTAGCTCGTTCTACCACCGATAAAGGAATACCATTTGTATGCTTATTCAAACGCACTAATTTTGCTAGCGCATGCTCTAAATTTACTCTTCTTTTATAGTTTGTACTTTTCTCGCACATGTTCAAACACAATAACATGGATCGAAGATAATATTATTTTAATTGGTTAATACTTTTGTTTATTATTCTTTTATTCTATTGTGAAAAATGATTAAAATTGGGAACTTACTTTCTTCGAAAGTGAACGCTGTGAAATATTACCAAAAATATGATCTAATACGTAAGTATCCGAAAGACTTTGGAGCTTAAAGAATAAGAAAAGTAACGGAACTGCAAGACAACATGTAGATTCGTACTTATTCGTATTCTTAGTGTGGCCTACATAAGTAAAACTCTTTTGCCACGATTTTGAATGCAACTTCTGTGTTCTGATCATCTAAATATAGTAATTAAAAATTTCGTTTATTTCAAGTGCACACGTTTTTTTAAGTGAAATTTTAATTTTTCTTAATCTACGCTAATTTATTTGTGTTCTGCTATAGTCTTAGGCGTGATTAAAACCGCTTCAAACAGGTCTTAGTCAGAATGTAGATTTTATTCATCATGGTCGCCTTGCACCTCGCGAAAGATGAAGAATGAAAAAATATTACTGAAACTTGATGAAACAACTGAGTTACAACCATTTAAAACGATTTATAAAGTGGAATAAGAAGAAATTCCCTTTATTTTCCAAGTAAAACGGCACAGAAAAGTGAAGAGGGAAATTGAATATGAAGAATTTCAAATGATTGTATAAAAAGAAATTAAAATTAGCGAAAGTAGTAAAAAAAATAAAAAATAAATAAATGATCATTTGAGGCTGAAAGAAGAATTAAATACAAAAAAAAAAAGCAACTTCATTATGGGAAATGAAAAAAACTACGAAATCATTTATTAAAAATAAAACTGTAGAAATTAGCTATTTACTACTATTAAAAAATAATTCTGCCTGACAGACTTGGAATTCACCCCGCAATTTGTTACTTTTTTGAGAAAAAGTTATTGAGTCCTTACCAGATTTATCACATTTCCCATTGGGCGAAATCAGTAAAATCTTAACTAAGGTACGAAATAAGAAATTCAATCCCTTAAAAAAATAAAATTGACCAAAAGAGTGAAGTCTAGATTTTGGTATATTACTATTTCAAGTATGCCGTGGGACCTTAAAGGCTTGAAGAAATGAAATGACTTCTGATTGTACGGACTTAAATATTTTGTTCCTATTTAATTGGATAAATTTAATGGCTATACAGCCTTCAATACCTCAATTAATTTTATTTGAAAATATGTTGATGAAATAATAAAATATATCCCTACTGAAATACATCAAAAGTTTTTTTTCTCATTCAAAACTGTCTAAAAATAACTAAAAACAAGTTCGAACTCAGTAATACTGTACGATAGCGAATCGATTATATCATTAAAGTAAAAATGAGAATCTTTCTGAGTAAAAATGGTAGAATCTGAAGTTTTCGTTATATTAATATAGCTGTACCTTGTCTTTGGAAACCGTTGTCGTTTAGGAAGCTAACTTTTTTATTGTGTCCATTTACCTTTACCCCGTCTTTGGAGACCATCCTCATTTAGGATGTTGACTCAAAGCTTTACCGTTTCTTTGGAGACCGTTTGCATTTAGGATGCTGACTCATAGCTTTACCCTGTCTTTGGAAACCGTCTTCATTTAGGATGCTGACTGATATCATTACCTTGTCTTTGGAGAGCGCCCTCATTTAGGAGGCTAACTCATAGCATTACTGTGTCTAGGAAAATGTCCTCGCTTGGGAAGCTTACGTTTATATTGTATCCGTATACCTTTACCTTGTCTTCGGGCACTATCATTTGTTACGGATACTTACGCACAGCTTTACCCTGTCTCAGTAAACTGTTCTTGCTCAGGATATACTGGCACATAGTTTTATTTTGTCTACAGACACCGTCTTCATTTAGAAAGCTGACGTATTTATTGTGTCTGAAATGCATTACTCTGCTTTCTCCCACCGTTTTCACTTAAGAAACTGACTTTTTTATTGCATTAAAATCAATTCACTTTGTCTTCGGATATCGTTTGCGAATTAATTCCTTAATTATTTTTTGTTCATTTTATTAATAAAAATATGCTCATATTATCTTTCAGTAAATAAATTGTTGGGATTCACCGCTTTAACCACGTTTGATAAAAAAGATATTATTTTTAATGTCTTATAACTATCCATTTTTTTAATTTTTAAATTTAAATCACTTTCAAGTAATAATTTGCGCCAATTATTAATTATTTATTTTCAACAAATATATATCTCTCAAAAATTGTATCGTTAAGAAATGTCTGGAGTAAAATTGCAACAGTAAGTTTTTTTCCTTTAATTATAAAAGCATTTTATGTATTTCTAAAAACAGACATGTTATTAGTCCCACTAAAAATTTCTTCGTTTTTGACTCTTCCAAATAATTTGATAGAATATGGAATGTAACTAACTGCATACAACTTTAACAAAGTTAGACTTTGTCATTCTATTAAAAAAAAAATGCAAGTATATATATGTATATATGTGTCAGAAAATATGCAAGGGAAGGTGGTAATTGGAGTCCGAATAATATTATTAACGATATATATATATATATATACTAATTAATAATACTTTACAATACATATAGTATGTAATTTTCGTTACTCCTTGTTCATTCGAACACTCATTGCCCTTTGCACCTAAAACTTAAGAACTTTTAGCCCTACTAAATAATTTTAAATCGTCAAACCTCGCTTGTTTTTACTCGTTAAGGCAATTGAATTTTAAAGATGTTTAGTTTTAAAAATACTCAGTTAAAATTTTTTAAACTTAACTCTGATCCAAATGGACATTAGTGACCCACGAGCTAGAACTAAAAAAAATATGAATAAAATTTGACCTTACTTATATTCCTTTAGCTTATATTTGGAAAGAAACGCGCTAGATTGTGATTGTTCTATTTTAATAGAATTTATGCTGTCACCTTGTAATTACAAATAAAGCTCAATTTTCAATTTAGTAAATAAATCTATTAAATAGGTAAAAATCTGGTTTTCACGATTAAATTTTCTTCTAAAACTAATGCTTGACCTGGTTTATTGAGAGTCACTGTCATAGACCACCACTTACACCTCCCGAACCCCTAAATACACCTCTTGGACCTCCAAATTATTTTTTCGCTCACGTAGACCCCTTGCTGGTCGTTATAGATCCCTAGGAGTCGTTATAGACAACTTTGGGAACCACTGCTTTACAATGTATGAATATTGTTCAATCAATGTCTATGAAAAATTTTAAATTACTTCTCTCTCTATAAAATTCTTTAAGTTAAATGAAATTAGATTTTGAGAAAACATGTTCAATCATTGTTTTATCATGCCCGCTAAATAGATATTTTCATCCCCGTAGTTTTAATTGGTGTACTAATTTTCAAACTAGGTGACAAATTTGAAGATAAAAATATAGTTTATCTTTCCCCTTCCTAAAATATACACAAAGATAATGAATCCAGTATGTAGCAATTCTTAATGAAAGTATTGTTTCAAAAATCAAATTTATGTTTACAATATATGCTTTAAAAATTTGAAGTTAAGTCTTTTTTTCGAAGCATGAGTGGAGTGACAGCCATTATGTTATATGCTCTTGGAAAAAATTGTATTATTTAATATGCTATAGGCTCTTGTAAAAGTTTGTGTTATGTTATATGACATACTCTTGTAAAACTGTTTTATTATTGTAAATGCTGTATACTCGGGTAAATATATTATTTTATACTCTTTGTATTCTTGCAAACATGTTGTATTAATGTAAATGCTAATGGAAGTTCTAATTGTTGCTTTGTATACTGAAGTACAGGCGAATGTGGGTGATATTTTAATTGAAACTGGTTCGATAGAATTTTTTTAAAGGATAGATGTAATACAAAAATAAATATTTTTATTCATAAACTTAAACGTAAAACCTAATAAATTACTTGAGCTGAAGATGATACAATAGTATCCTATTTTTTCCCACCAAACTGTAAACTTCCCTTGAAGACTTAATTACGTTTTTGTCCAGAAGCACAGAAGCAATTAAATGTTTTGAAGACCCCATAAATCAGGGGTTCTTAAACTTTCGTTCACCGTTTACCCCTGTAAGTATCAGTCTGACATCGCAAACCCTCATAGATTTGAACACCCCTCCTCGACTCCTAACACAGGCTAAGTGATTTAAAGGTTCCTCAATAGTCTTAAGACCGCATTTTCTATTTATGCACATACCTTTTTAACACTTTCTTTTTCCCTTTTAAAGAGGAGTACTAATCTAATTATATATGTAGTTAAAATATTATAAAATACTAGTTTCAAATAAATAATGTTGTCGCATTGCGATTAAGATATCGAAATGGATGCAATCGTTACCGTATTGGCATGCTATGTAAATTCAGTTATTAAATCTGCCCATGTGTTTCTACTATATATTTTTGAAAACATTACGTTTTAATAGTTATTATGTAATTGCAAACCTTAAAAACACTGAATGAATATACTTGATTAAAATGCATATTCTTGTAAATATTTTTATTGGGGACAATTTAGTGATCTAGTCTAGGATCTTTCAATTTTTCCACAAGACATTTCATAATCTGTAAAAAGGAATATCTTCAGAATCTAATAATCAGAATCTAAAAGGAAATAAGATGAAAGGCCTTCGCGGACCCTCTAGGAAAGCACTGCGGACCCCAGGGCAGGGCCGGCTTCTGCAATTTTGCCGCCCTGGACAGAAAGGAAAAATGCCGCCCCTCTCCCCAAAGTAAGAAAAAAATATTATTAAAGAAGATAAAAATTGTTCATAAATGCACACCTATAAAACTTGAATATTCCTTGCGAAGAAAAAGGGAGCTAACAGTAAATAGTTATATATATGTATATACCAATTTGTTCAGCTATTTCATGTTCGATAGCCAATGTAGCTAAGTCATTTAATCTATCTTTAGAATTTGTGAACCGTAAGAATTTTTTTTTAAATTTAATTATAAGAAACTAATATCTACACTTGCCAAACTTTTTGCAAAGAAAGTAAAATAAATGCAATAGCAAGATTTGGAGCAAATTCTAAAACAGAAATAAATTTTAAAACTTCTCACACAACTGGGCTTTTTTTTTTTTTTGCTTGCTAAAGCTGAAACTGACATTATCTCATCTGCTCAATCAAGCGCGTTTACATCCAATGATTCTCCGTCGGTCAACATCATTTCTAAATTTTTACAGTTTTTAATTAATTAAGGGTATCTCTTAAATCATATATATTGTACAAAAATGAAAACAATTACTGTCAGTATTCATTAAATTAAATCTGCATTCCAAAGCATTAACTGCTTCGTCCAATGTAAAAAAATAAAACTCTGTCTTGAATTTTAATTTAGGATATTCCATCGGATCATCTTGTGCTTCATAATTAAAATTTACATTTTTCCGTCGAACTCTGTGACGTGGTTGCGCCACCTCAAAGTTAGAAGAGATATCAGTCTCGACGGCCAGTTCTTTTGCATCACAGTGCATTTTATCAAAAGTCACACCCTTAAAAAAATCTTTACAATTTCTTGGGAGTTCCATAGTAGATGGTAGATCGTAATATTTTGTTTGCAATACCTTGCTTATTAGATTTTAATGCAATTAAAGATTTTATACCAAATAATGAGGGCTATAGGAACTTGAATTGTTAAGTAGATTTTAATAATCCAGAGGCCTCATCTCTTATAGAGTTGTCAATTTTTAGCATTATTATAAAAACTAAGCATCATAAAAACCTCCCAATTGATAACTTAAGGGTTTAATAGCCTCTATTCAGCTTTCCCAGCTATTTACACTAAGGGGCTTTAAAGTTCTATGCCCTTTATGTATTTTAATAATATAACCCAACGAAAAGTTGTTGAAAAAATAAATTTTTTGAACTATATTAAAAAAAGTAGGCTTCTAAGCATGCTTTTACCATGTCATTAGCGACCAAATTTATAGAGTGGTTACTACAGGGCACATAGATTGTTCGCGGATTTAACGTTCTTATTTTAAATTGAACCCCTGATTTCTCGCCTTTCATATTCACTCCGTTATTGTAGGCCTGCCCCCGCATATCTAGCAAATTTATCCCGAATTTTTTATTTTTTAAGTTTTTCAACTATTAAATTTGAAAGTTCTCTTCCAGTAAATCTTTCAACAGGAAGAAAACCAAAAGAACTCGCATTAGTTTTAACGATAACTTCGTTAGGATTAGATTTCTCAATGCATGTCTACCTAACGTGACCATTTATTCTTTGACTCAAAACGGGACATTATTTTGTTTAGGTCAATTCAATTAACAGGTATACATTGAAAAAAAATCCACTTTTTTAAAGTTATTTATTCAGAAAAAGTTAGCTTAAAAGTTACGAATTAAAAAATGTACCCCAAATGTTTAGTTATATTTATATTTATCAGAGGACAGTTTGCTTTAATATAGCTAGTGAAGATTTTAAGTAAGAATGAAGCTCTTGGAACGTTTTTTTTTATATTCATTTTAATTATCAACATCACCTTTAGAACTGAAATTAGAAGCTGTGTTTTCTCAGATGGTCCACAATTTGTTCATCATAGAAAATACTCTTTCTACAGGAGCATTTGTAGCAGGCAAACATAAAATGTATTCAAATAAAATAGAAAGTTTTCATGCTGTAGATTGTTGGCATGAAAGTGTTTGAATACTTCCACCCAACGAGTTTCCGTGGAAACATTTAGATCATTTTTATTCGGTTACTTTTTGTGATGTAATGTAAGTAGTAGTGGCAGGCCCCGGGGGAGTGGGCGTGGCACCTGTCAAAAGAAATGGACGTGGCATCCTGTCATCCAATAGGAGGGCTCCATTTTCCCGCCAAAAAGCCATCGTCCAATAGGAGGGCTCCCTTTTCCCGCCATCGTCTAACAGGAGGGTTTACCCCTCCCCCCAACAGAACCATCGTCCAACAGAAGGGTCCCCCCTTCCCTTCCCCCACACAAAGCCATCGTCCAATAGGAGGGTCTCCCCCCTTCCCTTCGCTATCGATAGGACGTAGATGCCCTTATCATAGTGTAAGATGCACGTGGAAGCCCTTATCTTATCAGAACAGGGAATGTGTCATTACGGAGTTGAGAGATACTCAGCTTCTGGAATAGGGAAGTGGAGTTGTATAGAACTGCTTGAAATATTCTGATTGGTTGTCGATATGACGTAGCGGTTTTAATCATCGTGTAAGATGCACGTGTTTCTTACAATTATCGTGTCAGAACAAGGAATGATTTGAATATGCGTCATAATTGAGATAACAGCCCTAAAATATTTCTATTTCTGCGGACGTTTTTCTAAAAATATTATGGATGGTCAGAGTTCTTTCAACGATTCACCTTTTAAATGGTTTTATTTCAAAGATTAAATAAAAAGCCTTAAATCACAAGTTCAAGTTTTTTTTTTCTTCTTTTACCCCCAAAGAAATGAATTATAGCCTTTTAAACACGAAAGTGAATTATACAAATACAAGACATAAAAATCAAGTTATGAAAAATTTACTTTTTCAACAATTCTAGAGAAAATAATTATGAGAAAGTTAATGTGTGTAATGCATGCAGAAGGTCTAGTCAAGGCAGAATCTATTGTAGAAATTTAAAATCTCGAACCTAAATCTATTAATTTTCTTATCTCTTGCATTATGATCGCAATTTCTAAAGAAAATCATATTTCGAAACCTTATTGAATTTTTCACTTCCAAAATATATCACAGCTGTTTTAATATATAGTTTTATATTATAAAGAGAGATATAAACAGCATTTTTATTCCCACTTTTCATTATTTTTATTGTATATTATAGTTTTTTTAAAGTGATTATTAAAAAAAAAATTCTATTTATATGCGTGAATTAATGAATAGTATAAGAAAATTCATTCCGCTCCCCCAAGAGCACGTGTAGAAAAAAATACGGAATTAACCAGTCATAACAAATGCAGAATTCTTAACGATCGAAACAGGGAAACATCAACATAGAAAATCGGAAAAAGGTGACTGTAAATTGATTTCTTAAGCTGCAAACTTTTTCATTACATTGTTATTCAAACTTAAGCTTCAAACGAAACCCTTAGAACTATGAGGACCCCATTCCCAGAATATTTCTTTAAATAATATTTAAAGTAGATCAACAAGTAACAGGTACTTTATGAAAAAAACCATTTTTAAAAATCTGTATTGTTTATTAAAATTTAACATAATTTACTCATACAATAATAATATTAATTTGTGATATTTCCAAGTGTCACCGATACCATGCATTGAATTTAGTACTTGGGATATGCATTTTTTCCCCTACACAAGCTGTAGCAGTCTAACCCCGTTGAAGTTATATGCATTTTATGTAATGATTTTATAATTCGTTTTTATATTTATAGCCACTCACATTGAGAAACGTTTTGCATTTAAATTCATTGTTCTGAATGGTATTAAAATGTTTATATCTGTGTGAAAAACACTCCTGTGTATTTTGTATGAAATTGCAACCTAAAATTTTAGACCTGTTCTTGCTTAAATTTAGATTTACCATTGAATTGAAGTTGTTCCCTCTCCTTCACTATGGGCCCCCACAATTGTATAAAAATGTATTTTCCATTACAAAGCTTTTGTACAAAACATTTCGCTAACTAGTGTAAAATTATTCCATAGTAGACAAGGCAATATTATACTAGGTGGTACATATAAAGAAAAAACGTTTTAATATTTTCTTATATATTGCAATAAAAATTTTAAAAAATTAAATTTAAAAATTTTAAAACCACTTTTATTTTTTATTTTGTATAGGTGTAAAATATCACAGGTATTTATTTTATTTTTTCTAAATAAGCTATGAGATGAAAAAATTATTTTGAATGAAAGCTGAGAGGCTTTTATTTTATGTCTTAAGAAATTAAATCAACTTCAATTACAGCTATAATTATAGTTTACACATTTTGAATATCGAAGTAAAAATTCAAATAGAATTCACATACACTCAATGGACATAAGATTTTTATGAGTTCTTTGAGAGAGAGAGAGATCCATAGTTTTCTTAAAATATTAGTAAGCGTTTTTTACGTATAAATATCAAAAACTCGAAATATAGTTTATAAAATATTTTATTGCTATTAAAACTTAAATATAATATCAACAATGAAATTTTATAATGCTGAGAAAGGAATGTTTAAAAAATTTATATTCCTCTTGCAAAACAAAATTAACGTTTTAATCAACGACGGAATTAGATTTATTCAAAAAAACATAGCCCCTTTTATAAAAATAGCAGCATAGATTAAGATGTGCTTGTAGATCACAGCTACATTAAAAAACTTGGTTAACTGCATTTGGATAATTTCATTAGGTAAAACAAAAAAGGCAAAGGGAAAATAATTTTTTTTTCTCCAAAAATCCTTATTATTAAGAATTTTTTTTTCTAATTATAGAACATCATACACATATGAATATAATATCCACATTTAATTCTTTCATATGTAATACCAAGGAATGGATGTATCGTTGAATTTTATTTTGTAGAGTGCACAAATGAGAGAAATTTACATAGCTCTGAAACAATCCTATATATCTTTAAACGTGTATAAAACGTGTTTAAAGGTATAAAACTGATTTTTTTTTCATTTGTCGTGTAAATGTCCTTTATACTTAGTACACTTAAAATGGAATATAATAAATTTTTTATACCCATCAAATAATTTTTACGAAGTTTGAGTTCCTTTTCTGTGTTTAATAATAGTTATTGTTTAATAATTACTATCGTGTAGACAAATAAAGTCGAAACATTTTTTTAAAATATTATTATTAAGAAAAAATAAAATTAAGATACACATCGCTGTCTAAATTTTTTAATCTTCATACGAAAATAAAATCATTTTTGTGATTTGAAGAAAGTCAAAACTTTAAAACGTTCATGTAAAATGAAATTCGAGTAATGATTTACAAAACTAATCAAATTTATTTTGCAAAAATTTAGCAAGATTTTTGAAACACTTAAAAACTACTTATTTGATCACCATTTACTTATTCTCCAAAAAATCTATACGTTTTGAAAATCAAATTCACAAAATGTGAAAAAACTTGGAGTATTAAATGTTTGCATTACTTTTTTTAATGTCAAAATGTTGCTCTGATGTTGATAATTGTCGAATAAACTATAGTTTATTCCCATAAGATAGATTTAATTATAAATAATTGAATACTGTGTTTTTCATGAAAAATTATTAAACATTTCTTACACTTAATAGTTAAAAGTTAAATAATACCGGAATAAAAAAAGTTTTATTATATAAACCAGTTAAAAAAATGTCAGATTATTTTTTCAATTAATTTTCGCTTTGAAATTTGTAACATGTGTTCTTCCGCCAATATACTTTACACTTATCATTTGTATACGGTAAGATTAAGTTATATCAACTGGTATGTTTGCGCATATTCTTCTAATCTGTACACAATGCCTCTTGAGAACTGATTCATGAGTTGTTACAGAATGAAGCTTTCATAAAATCTTATTTGTCCCACGACTCGTCTCACGTTTTGTATGTTTTTGACTTGTCCGATTTTGGGGCTGCATCTCAATTGGTTAAGTAGTACAACTTTTTCCCTTTAGCTTGTCTTTTCTGCATATCGGGTAGTCATTTCTAGTGACTGATTAATAATTATTACTTGGTTGTAATCATTTCGAGTATTGACTCAAATGACCCATGCTGCGTTTGGATTCCCATGTGAACTCAAACAAAGCGCGAGATCTTTATCTCGAATAACAAGAGGACGAGGCCATCCGACAAATCTAGAGTTTAATATACATAAGAATAATCTTTTATCTCGAAGGAATAAAATTCATTTCGTTTATTTTTTTTATAAAAATATATAAATATCAAAAGACGTTTGTAGCGAATTATGCGAGGAAAATAAATACTAATTTTTAAAAAATTAATTCATAAACTTTAAAAGTAGAAGAGACAAAATTTTATAACGGGGTTATTAATCTGAATATTTTTTAAAAGTGAGTTTCCATAGTTTTTCTTTGATTTATCGAAAAGTGATTTTGGCTAAGTTGATTCTAAACTCTTTTAAAACAGATATTTCTATGGTTTTATTTATTTATCAATTATTATGGTATTTTCAATTGAAATAATAAGGCAAAAATTATAAATTTTCTTGTTTCAGTCCCCTTGTTGGATACTAAACAAACTTCGCAGTTTATTTGATTTTTCAATAATTTCCTAAATGAAGTTTCCTGAAGTTGGCGAGTTTAATATTACATGTTACATTAGAAGCCTCGGTGCCCCAGTAATAATAAAGTTCGTAGAAGAAAACTTACCCTATAAAAGTATTGAAATCCTCTGCGTCAACCAAAGTTCACTGTGTAAAACAAAGGAACCTCTGCAAACTAAACTGACATTACGCTAATGGAAATGTGGTGAGAGAGGTATATTAGACATAAGATATTGTTTTTTTCACTTGATTAAGTTCAAAGTTACAATGTCTTGGATTAAGATCCAACAAGATAATTTTTATTTATGTTAGCCATTCTTAGAAATTTTTCCTTTATTAATATGAACAGAAATGGATAGTTCTTTCTAATGTTTGAAGAGGTTTCGAATGAAATTATTATGTGATATTTTCTCACACAGTTGACTCGAAAATAAATAAATACGGTCTAATGGTTGAAATTCAAGAATATTGGTCACTAGATAGTCATTTTTTTTCTTCAAAAATATTGTTACATTTTGAATAATCGATAGTAAAAATAGAATAGAATACTGTGTAATAAATGTATACTGAAGATAACTCGAAGCAAAAAAGAAAGCGTTTTCGAGTCTTTCAATATTGTTGAAAAAATTCATGTCGGATTATTTTTAATGAAAGGGATCACTTTTAAATTCCCATCCTACCTAATTCACATCATAAATAGCTATCTTCATAATAGATTTTTCAGAGTCAAAATAGATCATGCCATTTCAGATAAGGGAGTCATTAAAGCAGGTACGCCGCAGGGATCTCTCCTCAGCCCCCTGCTTTTTAACATCTTTACTAGCGACTTCCCATCTCATCCAAATATATCAATTCACCTCTTTTCCGACGACGCAGCCATCCTCGGCACTAAAAAAACAGAATCTGAAGTTAAGACCGCACTACAAAATTATCTCTACATCCTAGAAAAATGGCTTAGTAAATGGAAAATCGCCATAAACACCAATAAATCCCAAGCCCTCATGTTTAGATGTGTAAATCCAAGCCTTCCAAACGACCCTCTCCTGCTTTTTAATAGGACAATAGCCTGGTATACAAGTGTAAATTACCTCGGACTCACCCTGGATCACAACCTCCGCTACACCACGCATCTGCGAAACTTAAAAGTAAAATACTAGAAAAAATACTTCTCTATCATCAATACAATAGGTAAAAGATCATAGCTTTCCCTTCAAAACAAGATTTTAATCTACAAAATTTACCTTAGACCTTCTCTTCTCTATGGATGCCAGATCTGGGCAAACATAGCAAAAGATAAAATCCTTCAAATTCAACGAATACAAAATATGACCATCAGAGGCATCGCAGGCATTGTAAGATATATTCCAGTTTCAGTCATTCACGAGGAGTTAAAAATTGAACCCATTGCAACATTCATCTCCAGGTTACACCAAAATTTTCATTCTACAATAGCAGCGCATAACAATCCCACTATCAACAGCCAAGACCAGTTCAGGCACAACCCCTCGACCACCCACCGCTTTCCAGTGAAAGCAACATTCCTCCACGCGGCAATCAGCTGAGTGTGACGTTCTTACATTCTAGAACGAAATCTCGCTCCGGCGAGAGAAGTCCAAAATTCTTTCATTCGGACGGGGGCTTCGCCCCCCCCTCCTACCTTCTCTACGGGTTTGATCGTAGGATTGTTTTATTTTTTGTTTTATTTTTCTTTTTTACTTTAGAATCAAAGAAGAAGCTGAATCCTTCAGCTGGATCTCGTAGACATATATCCACGTTGGTTCTCGAATCACCTAGCCGCTTTTTCCTCTTTACATGTGACCTGCCGCCGTCCGCAGAGGCGCCAGCCTTTTAAGACAGACAATCTCTGTCTATGGACGTGCTCAATATAGTTATACTCAGCCCTAAGTGTTAACAGTCACACCGGCATCGACAGTCCAGATGTCCGGCAAAGGACAATGACGCTAAAGCCACGTGCTCTCCAGATGTAGTACTCGCCATTTACAGGGTGCGTTTTCTTCTTTGTGACTACGTCACAATATATATATATATATATATATATATGAACATAAGAGAGTTTACCTTGAAATAACAATTTTAAGTTCAAAAGACTTAGCTTTTTTTTTTGTTGGAACGTAGGTTTTCACGATACTTCTATTGTGGTTGGTTGCAGTCATGATAGAAGAAACCATTTTCTCTGTTACACATTATATTCTACGAAGACACTAAAAGCGAGCAACAAAACACACCCAAAAAGCATATAACGGACAAAAGTGTTATTTGATTTCATTCCAAAGTAGTCACTTTTATATTTCTATCCGGAAGGTATCAAAAGTTCTTTCCTTATTTGATTTTGAAGTTTGACATCGCTTATAGGTCAGATCTGGTGTCTGTTACAATATTGAATCGTTTCATGCCAAAAGTGACTAAGTGGCACTTTTTTTGGAGATAAAATTGAAGTACTATTTTCCGTCAGGAAGAGTTAAAAGAGAAGAATCAAGTATCAAGATAATGTTTTGAGGGGTTCAGGATCATCATTGTGGTGACAAATCCCTCACAAGAAAAACAAAATAAAGAGTTGTAATATATATATATATATATATATATTTGCATCTTTTCAGAAACTAAAACTTCACATATTTCTGAAATTTTACAAAACATTCTTAGAGACATCAATTGACTTAAAAAAGTGTTTTGCAAGTCATCATAGCTGTATTGTTATTCCAAACCACAAGATAGATGAGAGAATAAAAGTTTAAGGTAAAAATTGTAATCGTAAGATTCTTTGAAAAATTAGGTAATCACATACACAATCCAATATGAAAACATATTGAATAGCATTTTAAGTTACATTTTCAGCAATCTTACTAATTATTATTACAGGGTAGTCTAATATTTATCTTTGTCGCTTACCTTTTATTTTTTACTATCAGAAATTTTCGCGTATTTTTTTCATTTTTGGATTTTTAAGCCGTAATATATTTTATGCCATCTATTTGGCTTTAATCGATTCTTTTCATCTTTATATATGAAGTATTTAGGTCGTTTTTCAAAAGGAATTTTTTTTACGTACCAGGCAAAACTTTTTTTCGGATGGAATAAACTCCTACGGAGAATGAAAAAAAATTAGTAAATTGATGCAATAAACTTTAAGAATTTTATGATTGTCTTTCAAGAATTTCGTAGGTAATATTAAAATTTGCTTTAAAACAGGCAAAAAAGAACCGAGGCCTATAACTCCTCTCCCCCTCATAACTGAAGAGATAAACGCATATCATCTGACATTTCTAGCTTTCATGGGAAAAGTAAATAATTAAACACATAAACAGATAGAGATAATAATAGTTGTAGATAAACTAATTTCCTTTTAAAGCTCTGTTCACACTTTAGTTTAGGCCCCCCCCCCACTTAGATATAATCTATACTAATATATAAAAGAAAGAGTTTGTGTGTGTGTGTGTGTGTGTTTCCCCTATTCCGACCAAATTAAGCAACCCAGGAGTATGAAACTTGGCATATAGAAGCTATAGGTCGTTATGCTATTAACCTCGAAGAGTTTTTTTCGATATTTGCTTTAGATTTTTTTAAAAATCAATTTTTATGCGATTTTTCAGCTAAATGGAGATATGACGTCATCAGCCATGTCAAGTCTTAACTTTGTGAAAAAAAATATAATATTTTGAGCAGTTTTGGAGGGGATTTAAGCACATTTAACTGTAAATATATTTATTTTAGTTGTATTTATTCATTTTTTTCAACTCTTTGTGGAGGAATTACATTTGTTTTTCGAAAAAATAGTCTTAAAAAAATGTTTTTCTAAATTTTATTTTTCCGATTGGCAACACTAATTTGATAACAGTAGATATTTTCTTATTTGATTTCCAACGTATTATATCTTTTTCGTTTCTTTAAAAAAAAGGATGTTTTTTTTATACAACTTTTTCAGACTAAATAATCATTCTATGCTGATGGAATGGGGTAATATGTACCATTAAAGTGTACTAATTACTAATATTCAGGCGATGTCATTTGGTTCTAAGTTTAACTTTGGCGCCGAAAACCTGTGCCATGATATGAATCTCAGATGGATTGTAATCAAGTTAAGTTTATCCACCGTATTGAATTTGTGTATAATTTTTGTTCAAATTATTTCTTATTTCCTTTTGTGGTTTGTAATAATGCATGTTGATTGCGTAATGGAA
>BMAO01039448.1:0-14154 GCA_019973975.1 Trichonephila clavata
CTTTTACTGACTTTGAAAGGACTTGTGGTAAATTTAAAAATGTGCCATATAGCTAAATTATAAATAGTCCTCAGTGAAGAAACTCTACTAGAACTTGCATTTTGGTCAAGAATATTAGTCATAGAGGGATGCTCAAAATCTTAGGGCATTCAGTGTCATCCTGATACATAAAGGGGGCCTCAGTGATCAAATTTTAAGTGAGTGAGTGATTTTGGGGTTTATTGGCACAAGAGCGATTTCGGCTATACTGAGCCAAACATTTGTTTTAATATCTGTGGTCTAGACGAGAAGAGAAAGAAAGAATGAATTGAATGACAAGAAAGAGGGTCGTAAATAGAGAAGGATCACTAGGGTACCGGGTTCGTGAAACCCGTGTTTACCAAAGACGGTAAACCCCGTGGGATAAGGAAAAGATCACTAGGGCACTCGGGATTGTGAACCCGAACTCACCTAAAGAAGGTGAGCCCCTGAGGGCAAAAGTTTAAGAAGTACTGCCTTATATGATTATTATGTGATATAAATACAGTTACTTATGCTATTCAGTTATGTGTATGAAATAAACATTCAAAACATTTTTAAAGGTTTTAAAACTACTGGTTATTAGAATAAAAATTTAATTAAATTATTTTTGTGTGAAATTTATTAACTATTTTTTTAAGTCGCTGTAGAATATCTGTGTAGAAAAGTATCGTATTTTTCATAATATTTAAAATATTTATCTGCTGATTCAATTCGTAAAAATAATTTATTAAAGTGGATAAAACTATATTTCTTAAATTTTGTTTTTCTATAGTTTTACAAACTTTCTTTTTAAATTCTTTTGTACAAAACTCAAATTGTTTAATAATTTGTAGTTTTTTTTTTCAATCTTAAAGTTTTTTGATATTTATAAATTGCTAATATTTTTATGTATTTTTAGGATTCATGGAGACTGAATTAAATAGTACTCTTCCTGAGGAAGTTGTTAAATTTATCTCAGATACAACACATTCCTAAGCGGTTTGGAAACCAGAAGAATTTGTGCATTTAGTCCAGTCTATAATTCAAAATCCTATGTTAAATGGTGAAGTAATAAGACTTGATGGAGGATTACGATTTCATCTATGAGGAATATTATAAGTTTTATTCATTTGTGTTTGTAAAGGTTAACAGGTGCTTTAATTAAATGTCATTCATTTTACCAAAGGTATTTGTGCTTTTTAATGAACAAAATACACTGTTTAACAAAGTAAAACCTCTTGAGTCTCAACTTTTTTCTGTCAGTTATCTTTTTATTTAATAATTTAATTCAGAAACTAAAGTTTTATTTCATTATGTATGACATTGTCTTCATTGAAGACTGGCCTCTCTTTGAGGATTCTCTAAGTAAGTTGACCAATTGTTTTAAAACACCCATTACTAATTAACTGTTAACTCTATCTTAAGGCTGTTTTCGGTCAATGTTAAAGGATAGGGATCAAGCGGGAAGCACATTTGCCGGCAGGAAAAAGCTCAATAATAATTAAAATTTCTATGGCTATAAAAAAAATTATTGTTTAGAGGATAGTGTTCTTTGAATTTTGATTTTTGAAAAAAAATACGCAGTTTTCAGCAATATTGCAAAATGAAATTTGAGTTTTCTATGTTAAAGTATAGGAAGTGAAAACGCAAAGCACATTTTAATAGAAAAAAATTGATTTTTTCGAGTAGAATTAAATAGTATATTAGAAAGCATGCTTCCCTCTTTTGATTAGTGTAGCCAGAATTAAGTTTTATGTTTTAATTAATGAATTATTTTTAAATTTTAAATTCATTCTAAATTATTTTTGGCGTAGTTAGGACTATCTCAAAGAGATGGCGCCACCATCGTTTTGTAGCACGAATTTTTCTTGGCTGCGAATACTTAATTTTGGCGATAGCTTTCTGAAATATTGTCGCCAGCTGAAATGATGGTAACCAGCAAGTTGTGACAAATAGTGTGGACAATAAAGAAGATTTATGATGTACACAGAGATTTAACATCTCAAACCTGATGAACTTTCCCATTTAGGAATGTTTTTAATATTTCCAGCATGTGTGCTTTAAAAATTTAAATTATATAGATAATTTATAATTCTGCTACTTAGATTTTTTTTTTTTTTTTTTGCCTGTTATTAATGAAATGCATATAAAAATATTTAATTTCTGTGAAGCGACTGAATGAAAAATTGAAAGTATACTTATTTTATACTTGACACATACACAGAAAGCTGTGAATTGACTAGAGAACACAAATTACTACAAATTACAAATTACAAAAAACTACTTAAAATTTTAATATAATTATTGTAATGCAATTATTATTATTTTTAACAAACAAACAAAAAATTTTTTCATCGAATAGATTTATATTTAACGTGCAATTTTACCATTAAACCATTGGAACAATCATTAAAAAAATCTGGTTTTTAATTAAATTAGCAGAAACTTATTTTTTTAATTACTTTTCTCCAATTCTAAGCCGTACCCAAATTCTCTCTCCCGATTTTGTGGAAAAAAACTAAAAATAGTGTTAAATATGTTATCGACATATGATACGTTTACGAAATAAAATATGGCTGCGGTAGCCTAGTGGTCAAGGTAATGTACTCGTGGCTGGCGTTTCATGAGTTCGAGCCTAGTACGCTCAAGACCTGTCGTGTAGGGAAGCGATGCACGAGTGAGTGAATGGTTTTTGGTGATGGACCTCGTAATTTTGAGCCATGGTCATTTGACGAGGACGACACCTGAGTTTCCCTCTCCTAACTAAGTGGGAGGTCCTAATACCAACGGAGGACGTTTGAGCTCGCGACAGATTTAACGTGCATCGCTTCCCTACACGGCGGGTATTTAGTGATACTGGGCTCGAACTCGTGACATGCCAGCCACGATCCGATACCTAGAGAACTCGGCTACCGCGGCCACAAAGCGATGTACGTTAAATCTGTCGAGAGCTCAAACGACCCCCGTTGGTGTGGTAGAAGACGGGATGCCATCTCAGGTGTTGTCCTCGTCATTTGACCATGGTTCAAAATTACGAAGTCCGTCGCCAAAAGCCCTTGAGTAACTAATCAGTGCGACATTAATATTCACTCACTCATTTTACGAATTAAAAAATTGATAAAGGTGAATTAATAATAAATGAAAATAATTAATTTATTTTACCAGTATTATAAAAACTTTTTAAAAATAAACGAGAACCTGTGATTTTTTTCTATCCGATAGTATCTTGTTCAATTTTTAGATCAACACGATTTTAGTAGCATAAGTATTGAGGGGAGGGGAGAGTGCGGCTTAGATTCGAATAAATATGGCAATATCGTGATTTAAGTTTTTTTTTTATTAAAAATTACTGTCTGGCATTTTCTATCATTGAATATTTTCAACAACCTGATGTTCTTGACAAAATTTTTAATATAATAGTCGCTGAGTGATTTATTTGCTGAATAATTCTAAATTTGATATGTTTAAAATGTAAAGTTAATTCAAAATATATATCCATTTTAGTTAAGTTTTATAAAAAAATTTACTACTTAAAAATTTTATGATGTATTTATTTATGAAAAAAAGAAATATGTGAGGCATTACCATATGAACAGATATTGGCTGCACATAGGTGTTTTTCTTTAGGACTATAGTTAAGATATTTATTTTTATTACTAGTTTATTTTAAATTAGATAACTTGCTGAATAAACTTCTAAGAACACTAATTTATAAAAAAATTAAAACTTAATTTTCTAACTATTTAAAAGATGTTTTCATTTTTTAAACGCAATTATACATAAATTTAAGACTTTTAAAATGAATGATTTATTTTATTAACGAAGGGAAAATATAACTGTAATAATTAATAATTTTTGCTTTTTTTAATCTCGCAATTGCTATTGCTCGATTTTCTATTGTTAAGAAATTTTACTTTTCTCAACTTTTCCATTAATTTTTTGCTCAGAAAAACTCATAACAGCTATTAACACCTTTTTTTTAGGGGGGGGGGCAGGCGGAATGTTGAATCTATCCACTAGAAAACTTATGTCAATCTAATTATTACAAAGCTATTTTACTATAAATGATTGTCTTAAAACAATCTATTACTCAGTTTAATCACTATGTGATAAACTACTTTGTATTTAATTGCAGTTTTGTTATTCTCAAACCATTTAGCGTCCTTCCAAAAGCATCTCGTCATGTCATGATGTCAATATTTCATGGGAATTTCACTTCAGATGGGACCAGAAAACACTTGTTGGTCTGAAATCTTTAGGATAGAAGAGAACGGTACAAAAAAAAGGGGGAGAAATAGGAAACTTTTATTGCTGTGGTACTAAAACAGAAAAGAGGGAAAAGCAGTATTGGGGATGTGTGAGGGGGTGGAGTCCAAAATTTCGGTGATTTTGAGGTCTTCTAATTGGATGGCGTTGAATAATCATTCCGACAGAAGAAAAATACGTTGCTCGTTTCAGTCACTTTTGAAATTTAGAATAGGAACCTTTACTTCTCATAGGACTTATTTCAACTCAGCTTCTTTTTTGTTTTAATATTTCTAAAAATGCCTTTGAAAAATAAAAGTAATAGAGAGCTCGTAAACATCCTATAATAGGCAGTATTCAAGTCTTTGAACAATGCAGAAAGGCAATATATGTCTAGTTGAAAAGAGAGGGGTTTGCTGATCAAAGATAGCCTTTGACCCCAAATTGGACATTCCCCTCAATATGAAGGAAAGGTTATGTGGTCAGAGCCGACAGTAGAAACACTGTCTGCTCTGAGAAGTTGGGTTGGAAGAGTGGATATTCTTGTACCTATTGCGTTGTTTCCCTAATCAGTCACATGTCATCTGTTGTACACAGTTTCGACCCTTCATTATACTGTTATTTACTATTAATTTTTAAATATTTCTCTGAAAGTTATTTTTATTACACTTCGATATCTTTAAGACGCATTCACACTATAATATCTTAACAATTTAATATAAATAAAAAATTTATTTATTCTTGTAATTCGATAATGGTGAAAAAACAGAAAACTTCCGTAAAAAAAAAAAAGAAGGAAAAAAAAAAAAAAAACGTTAGCACACACGTGAAAGATATTTATCATTTAAAATACCGTTTTAAATTATATTTGTGATTTTTAAAAGCATTTATTTACTTATTTGTTTGCACCCTTTATCTGTTCTAAGAGGGGGATGTGTCCGATCTCTAGGTGGTGACGGCTGTAGCCACGAAATATTATGTGTCCGCTCTAACCACGTCCTCTTTACCCCACACCACCGAAGAAGGAAATGGTATGAAGAGACAGTAGATGTTATTTTTAACAATAATTGAAACAAATTAAGAAAATTTATTATTTAGAAAAGAGAAATCACTCCCCCCCCCCCTCAATACTGAAAAAGCAAATCCAAATGGAATTCAGCGTAATCTTATGAATTATAATTGAAAAATTATAATAATTTAATTACAATTGATAAACTTTCCCTTTAGGATTACTACTTCGTTTTAACACACGAATATTATTGCTTTTTATAAATTATATATAAGTGCATATTATTAGAACATGTAAGAAGAACAAACATTATTTAACGTAGATAAAATTTTCGATTCTGTATTTGAAACAATAGTCCTTTCACACATACTTATTATTTTTTTAGAAAAAGGAGCAGATAAAATGCACATCTAAGAAGTTTACTTTCTACTTTGTAGAATCGGTGAATAAATAAGAATTATTCGACAAGAAATTTTTGTATATCAGTGAAAAAAGAAACCAACGTTTTTTTTACTATTTTGATACTTTTTTTGATTGATGATTGTTATGCATCTTCCAAAACTAATAAGATTGGAAATTTTTGAAACATGTTAGGAATATTATTTATTTTGTGTGTGTGTGAGAGAGTTGGGGATAAAAGAATAAAAACAAAATTCTCCCCAAAAGACACCATACTCACCAATTACATGGAATTTATTTTTACATGGAATTCATAGCAAATTATGAAAATTTATTTGTAAATTATATGCCAGCTTTTCTGGAAAATAAACCATATAATTTTCTATGGTACTATATTTATTCGTTAAGAGTAAAATTGCTTCATACTGTTAGTCCTTTTTTTAATACAACAGATTGAAACATGAAACTTAATTTTTCACTACTGTATATCTACCTTTTCTCCTGTTTCGTTCTCCTCAGCATTTATATAGTGCAGTGGCCTTCAAACTGTGTTCCACGGAACCCTGGGGCTCTCAAGGTTACCCGTCACAATAAACAATCGAAAAGGATATTATAAATGTGTATGTAAAATGGATTGAAGTTTCTATAATTACAAGTTTCTTTTTTCAAAAGCTCATTTCATCATTAAAATTTAAAATTCTATTTGTACTCTGTTTGTTCTATTTGTAAATCTGTCGAGAGCTTAAATGCTCTCCCGTTGGTGTGATGTGGTAGTTAGGAGAGGGATACTAGCTCAGGTGTCGTCCTCGTCACTTGACCATGGTTCAAAATTACGAAGTCTGTCGTCAAAAGCCCTCAGTGCGACGTTAATGTTCACTCACTCATTTTACGAAATAAAAAAAGGTGAATTAATAAGAAATGAACAATTATTTTATTTTACCAGTATTAAAAACTTTTTAAAATGAACGAAATCTATATCTTTTCTATTCGATAATATCTTGTTCAATTTTTCTATCCGATGAATTTTTCCGTCTTCAATTCTTTTCCGTCTTGCAACCAATTTTTAGTAGCATTAACATCGGAATAAAAAGGTGCGTCTTAGATTCGAATAAATATGGCAATATCGCGATTTTAAAGTCGCTGTATCTTTAAATATGCTTTTTTTTCTATTCAATATTACTGTCTGCAGTGCCTGTTTAGGCTCATTTCGATACCTGGGAGCAGAAGATCCACATGTGCTCTTGACTCTGGAGAAGCGAAATTTATAATTAGAAAACCTGTTTAAGTCCAGCCTATCCGGGCCCTTCCCGGCCCAGGGCGCCCGCCCCAAGTGCCCAATGGATAAACCAACACTGACTGGTATTTTCTATCATTCAACATTTTCAATTTCCTGGTCAAATCTGACTAAATTTTTAATATAATAGATGCTGCGGTTTCTTTGGGCAATACACATATCAAAGTCAGAATTAAAGTTAATTCGGAATATATCCATTTTAGTAAAATATGTAATAAAATTTTTAAGTAGTAAAATTTTTATAAAATTTTTTAGCACTATAGTTAAAATATTGATTCGGTCTAGTTTATTTTTAAATTAGAAAATAAAGTATTCACAAAGTGATAATCCAGTGAATAAACTTTTTTAAAAATAATTTTCTAAGTATGTAAACGGTGTTTTCATTAGTTCACCACAAACATTGGTGCGAAGTCTCTAGGAAAGAAGAGCAAGGTACAAAAAAAAGGGGGAGGGAGGTAGAAACTTTTATTTTGCTCTGTAATAAAACAGCAAAGAGCAGATGAAACTGCAGAGTGTGAGGGGGAAAGGGGGTACCCGCTTTTGGTGATACTTGATAAGTCTTCTGATGGGGTTTTGCGTAGAACAGGGGTGGCCAACCCAAATGACCTTGCGGGACACTTCGGAAAAACATTACAATTCCGCGGGCCACATGTAAAATATATATCTCTATGATAGATTTGGATTAATTACAAGCATTTATTGGAGTAAAAATTTAAAACAGAACGAATTATTATTATAATAATGAAAATGCAATGAATCAAATAATATTATTTAAATTTATTTGATTAGTGAGATATTTGTTTCTCAACTCTTTCACTGAGTTTTTGCAAATAGGTCTCAATGCATTTATTTGTACATCGTAATTGGTGTTGCAGGTTTTCGTCCCATAAGTTTGAGCGCAATTTCCTGTTAGATTAATTTCATTTTCAAGGGAAACAAGTAATATAAAAAAATTTTAAGTCAATTTCTACTTTGAATGAATGAATAGAAAGTATTTTATTAACGATTGAAAATTTTAACAAGATATATATAGATATATGTATAGGGAGAGAGTGAACTAATAGTAGGAATTGAGAAAAAAAGCATGATTTGGTCTGAATTGTTGTAACAATGCACACCCGGTTCGGCTAGTTTGGCTGAAAAACTGGTTTTCGACGCCAACTTTTGTCATTGTTTTAGCAGTTACATTGTTACAATAATGGAGACAAATCTAAGTTGGTGTCGAAAACCGGTAATTAATTTAATTAATTAATTGCTAATTAATGAATAAATATTAGAAAAAACTGTATTAACATCAAATGCCATCCACTACATAAAACAATACTATTATTTTGTTGCCAAATATGGGTAAAAATTAAATAATCGTATGTTTATCCAACGGTATAAATGTTAAATTTAGGTTATTGTATACTAAAATCAATAACTGTATGTGATTTAAAAAGTGTATTTTATTCTATACGTATACGCAACATAAAATATATCATGTCTATTATTATACGCTTTATCAACGTTGATATATTTCAGAATTTGTACTGAGAAACGCCGGGGAAAAAATTGTAATATTTTTCTTTTGTTCGTACTTTCTTTATTTAAAAATTGTTAAATATTTTTCAGATACACATGATATTATTGATACTGCTATTTATAATAAAATGTAATGTAATGAGTCTATTATTTGCGTATTTTGTTTGAAAAATATTTAATTATATTTTATAGATAAGAATTTGTCTAAGAAGAAAATTGAGACAATTCTTTGTTGATTTTCTATGTGGACTCGAAATATTTTTCTTATGAGGAAAGAGTTTTTACTTAGATAAATGGAACCAAAAGCGGAGAGCAGAATGCATACAATTTTCTCTTTTCAAACAATTAAATCTCTGCAGACATAACGTTCAATAATTTACAAAATATCTGTAAATTTATGTTTGGAGTTATCTTTCAGATTTTTTCGACATTTCATTGTCAGCCGTGAACCCAATTCATACCAAAGAAAAACTAAACTCATCAGAGCAACATCAATTCACCATTTTTTATTCCAGAGAAATCTATCTACTACATTCTTTTGGCTCCTTGCCAAAGACAAGATACACAAGCAGCTCGTTTAAACCATTACATCATTACGTCACCAATGAGTAATATAATAAATTCACCGCGTGACCCTGACACCTTCCCCCGAGAGTCATATTAGATCCGAAGATCAAATATGGCTAAAACAACCTAAGGGTCACACGTTACATACACAAAAAAAACACTGCTTAAGCACTATCTTAAGATTATACACTACATAAAAACCAACATATTAAATTTTACACAAATATACTACTTAACTTAATCATCTAAAAATAAAGTTTAAAGTTCAATTATTCTTAAATTCTTCTAAAAGTTCTTATTTAACTACGGTTTACACTTACAGTCTGGATAGCGCATCTGCATTAACTAGTTTTGATCCTTTTATGTGACTTGCTTCAATTTCATGGCGTTGAATTGCCAAAGCACACCGCTGTAATCTCGGACATTGAGATGCAGCACTAGTAAGAAACACTAGGGGATTATGATCGGTTAGTAAGAATTACTTTGCTCCGCACAGTAAAGTTTCAAATCTTTTCAGAGCCCAAATAATAGCATACGCTTCCCTCTCAATTGTTGACCACTTTTGTTGGCTTGGATTCAGTTTCTGGCTCCCGAAAGCTATGGGATGAATGTTGTCTTCTCCATCCGACTGACCTAGACAACATCCGACCGCCGTCTGAGATGCATCCGTATGCAAGTAGTACGGTTTATCTATGTCTGGGACTTGCAATTCTGTAATTCCACATAGTGCTGTCTTCAACTCCTTGAAAGCATTTTCAGCCTCCTTGCTCCATGGAATCTCATTAGGGACTTTCTTTTTCGTGAGCTCCGTCAATGGTAGAGCAATTTTTGCAAAGTTTGGAATATACTGTCTATAAAAATTGCATAATCCTAATGCACTTCTCAGTTGCTTCTTGGTCGTTGGTGCCTCTAAGTTCTGAATCGCTTTTATTCTTTCTTTGTCAGGTGAATGTCTACCTGAACCAATGACATGTCCTAAGTATTTAACTTGTTGTCTTGCAAACTCACACTTTCCTAAATTCACTGAGAAGTTAAAATGCTCCAATCTTTTGAAAACTTCTTCCAGATGATCTAAATGTTCTTCCCATGTATCAGAGAATACGGCTAAATCGTCGATATACGCGCATGCAAAGCCAGATATAGTTTGGACCACTTTAGACATGGCTCTTTGGTAGGTTGCAGCAGCGTTTCTTAACCCAAATGGTAATACATTCCACTGGTACTGTCCTCGATGAGTACGGAACGCTGTTAGATGTTTGCTGCTGTCTTCCATTGGTATAGACCAATATCCTTTCAACATATCTAGAACAGTAATAATTTTTTTCTTCCCTACTAAGAAATTCAACTCCATCATATTCTGCATTGGATATGCGTCCGGTACGGTAAGAGCATTCAAACTTCTGAAATCTATGCATAACCTAAATGTTCCATCTTTTTTTATGAACACATACTACTGGGTGTGCTATTTCACTTACAACAGGTTCAATCAGAAATAACTCTAACAATTCGTCTATCTGTGCGTCTACTTTCCTCTTTAAGTTTTCCGGTATCTTATAAGTTTTGGGTTTCATCGTCTCCTCCTCAGCCTTCAGTTTTATCACGTGTTCACCAACTTTAGCTCTTTTTATTTTTCCAGAAAACAACCTTCTGTGTCGATGTAAAAGATCTTTTAGTTGATTTTGTTGCTCCTTAGATAAGTAATCCAACTTCACTCTGTCCAATGCTTCATCATTCTTCTCAGCAGCAGGAACTGTGGGCGTTTCATATATCTCACCAAATTCATCATCGATATCATAAACAACTCCAACCGTTTGAACTCTCGCTTTGTATTCTCTAATCTTGTTAACATGCAGTAATCTTAAGTTACCTTCAGGCATCCGCAAATAATATGAATTTGCTTTTACTCTTTTAACAACTTTAACTGGACCTGTCCATCTAGAATATAGTTTATTCGTTGAATCAGGTATCAAAACAAGCACTTGATCTCCTGGTGCAAATTCTCTATGTTTCTTTTGCCTGTTATAATACTTAGCGTAGTTACCTTGTTGCACATCACTTGTTAACTTTGCCTCGCGGGTTGATACTTCTAACTTTTCCTTTAATTTTTTCAAATAACTTTCTACTGATCCCTTCATATTCAGAGGTAATAACGTGTTTCCAGTCCAAATTGACTTCAATATAGACAACGGACCTTTCGGCTCCCTTCCATACATTAGCAGAAAAGGTGGTACACCGGTAGTTGCATTGGGAACTTCCCGATAAGCCCATAGTAAAAACGGTATATGCCTATGCCAACTTCTTCCTTCCTCTCTAATAATGTGATGCAACATGTTCTTGAGAGTCTGGTTCCATCTCTCAACTAACCCGTTTCCTTCTGGATGGTATGGTGTCGAAAAACGTGGGCAAGCTCCTAAAATCTTCAAAAACTCTTGCGTTAAACTTGCAGTAAAATTTGTCGCATTGTCCATTACGATCACTTCTGGAATGCCTGTTCTACTGAATATTTCGAGCAGTGCTTCACATGTACTCTTAGCCGTTAGTGACTTGAGCGGGACTGCTTCCGGCCATCTAGAATGCTGATCCATCAAACAAAGTACATATCTATGTCCCTGTGACGATACTGGATCTATAGGACCAATTAGATCAACGTTTACCACTTGGAATGGCAATTCAGGACGAGATACAGGTGTTATTGGAATTTTGTCAACCGAACGAATTACTTTTCTGCACTGACAACCATGACAAGAACTACAATATGATTTAATCTCCTTCACCATTCCTGGCCAATAAAATGAAAACTTGATTCTCTGAATTGTTTTATGAGCTCCTAGATGTGCTCCGAACACTGATTCATGTGCAATTTCTAGTATCTTCCTCTTCCTAATTTGGGAATCACTAACTGTTTTATCCTATTTCCGCACAACAGCTCTTCATGGTACAGGATATCGTTTTCTATCACATATCCTCCTTTTTTTCGCTTAGCAAATTTCCATGCTTCTTGAAGAGTATCGCAACTCTTTTGCTGTTTCTTGAATTTTTCGGTGTTATTTTCATTCTCCTCATCATATTCTGTTATTGTTGGCTCCTGTTCTTCCTCCTCAGTATTTACACTTTCATCTAACAATTTTTGGGGGAATCTGATCTTAAGTTTACAGCGGCTGTAAATCTGGGATTGTATATTCTCTCTTGTTCTAATAATGCTTCATAAGTTTCAGTATCTAATAATATATCAGCGTTCAGTCTGTCCACAGTTGCCACCACCGTTTTAATTACCGGCGTAATATACCCGTTCGTTACCAAACCAATATCCACTTCTTTTAGTTCAGCCTTTAAACAATCACCAAATGCAGGTTGCAACATTATATATCCTTTGTAATCGACTTCCTTCCCTACTACACTGCTTTTAAACACGCTAATTTGTGCACCTGAATCTACTACAGCTTCATATTCTACTCCCCCATAAGAAATTTTTACTATTTGAGATCAGACATTTTTAAATGAACTGCGCTGCATTTCTTATTTTCCATTAAAACTTCGCCATTGAATCTCGCTGTGACTACTTTGCTTTCATCCTCAACTACTTTGACTTCTGCCACTTGCACTTCAGATACCTTTACCTCAGCAACTTTACTCCCGGTCTTTTCTCTCCCATCTTTCTTATCCTGCAAAATCTCGCAAAATGTCCTACTCGTCCACAATTGAAACATGTAACTGGTTTTTGGAAAGAATTTCGCTTATCGTATCCACTGCGGTTGTTAGATTCTTGTCTATATCCTTCACTCAATGTATGACATCTTCTATTGAACGTGCCAGGCTTTTCCCGATAGGAATTTCTATACGGTTGAGACGAAGTAGCTTTAGTGGCCTGATTATATTGCCTTGCGTTTTCATAATCATCTAACTTCTCAGCAAGATCGTCAACTGTGACAATTCTACCCCAATCATCAATAAAATGTTGTTGTATATCCCTGGATACTTGTTCCTTCATCTGTTCTACAATGACAAGTTGTTTCAGACTGTCAAAATCGTAGATATTTAGTCCCGAAATCCACTCATTAAAATAGTTCGCCAACTCAAATCCAAAATCTCGCCAAGTGTACTCGGTCGATTTACAATGCCTCTTAAATTTTATTTTAAATGCTTCTGGGCTCAATTTAAATCTTTTTAATAACATACTTTTTATATGCTCATAGTCATTTGCCTTTTCCTCAGGTTCCCTGGCAATCAAATTCGCCATTTCTAACGGCAATAGTCCAACAAGATTCGTAACCCAGTCTTCTTCTTTAATATGAACTCTTCGTGCTTGTCTTTCAAACAGTATTAAGTAAAAACTTATATCACCTTCTTTAGGGTCAAAAGTACGCATTAATTTTTGCAATCCAACTGGTACATGTTCTTGTATTCCTTCATTCTGAGAGTCCATCTCTCTCCTAAAACCATTATTCCTTATCGAAGCTTCTATCCTCAACTTTTCTAATTCATATTCTCTTTCTTGACGCTTAATTTCATCTTCTCTTTCTTGACGCTTTATTTCATCTTCTCTTTCTTGACGCTTTATTTCATTTTCTCTTTCTTGACGCTTTATTTCATCTTCTCTTCTTGACGCTTTATTGCTTCTCTTTCACTTACTATTCTGTGCAGTAATTCTTTCGCGAACGCCTCTTCATACTCTTCACTTGCTAATATCATATTTTTAAAGCAGAAACTTTCATTTCTTCCGTTACAGTTTCTCCTAATTCTTCCGCCAAACACTTCAAATCTACCTTCAAAGCTCTTCCTAAAAACGCCATTTTACCAGCCGTTGGATATAACTGGAATTCACAATCTTCAAAACAGTTTCGATGTCGCCAAGCTTCACAACAGTTCGCAATTCTTATTCTTAAACCAATTCGAAATCCTCAATCTTCAAAACAGTTTTAAATCCTTAATCTTCGAAACGATTCGAAATCCATTTCGGTTTTCTCGCACAAATGTCAGCCGTGAACCCAATTCATACCAAAGAAAAACTAAACTCATCAGAGCAACATCAATTCACCATTTTTATTCCAGAGAAATCTATCTACTACATTCTTTTGGCTCCTTGCCATAGACAAGATACACAAGCAGCTCGTTTAAA
>BMAO01039449.1:0-18755 GCA_019973975.1 Trichonephila clavata
AAGTCGCGGAAGGTACCAAAAGATCGGGAATTTTTCCGGGGAAGCCGTATTGCCCATTTATATTCCGATATTGTAATTAGTTAAAAAGATATTAATTAAAATTCTTAAAACGCCTAATTGTTTTACTCCTGCCAGTTGTTTACTTGGCGGAGCTTCCCTTCCGTTTCGGCCAAGCGGTAATCTTACGTTTTCCACCATATTAAAATTGTCATCTAATTTTCGGGGTCGAAATCAGACAAAAAATAATTACAGAATCGGTAAGATCATTTATTTCGCCACGACACGGTATAATTTTTTTTGTAAAATAACGATATTTTCTATTTTTTTCGAATTTTTTTAAAATAGTGTTAAAACAGATGCGTTTTTATGAAAATTATTTCTAAATCGTTGGGTATGAATTACTTTTCGTGTTATTAAATCGATATTCTACACTAATTAACTTCAAGCCTTTCTCTTTTAGATCCATTCATTTAAAAAATAAAACTCCCAAAACTTTTTTTTTAAAGAATTTCTAAAAAGTAGTCTTAATTTTTACTTCACATTGAATAACTTCGTCATTTATGAAGATAATCTCACAAAACCTTTTTTGCGTGTGTACAGTAATATTATCCGTAACATATACGAAGATTGAAAAAATTGCTTCAAATTACGGATTTTAAAAAACATTTTGTGATTTTCGTAAACTTATGTTTTTTCTGAGAAATAAATTAAAAAGTAGTATTTGTACATTTTTTATTTCAAAGTACGTTATTTGTGCAAATAGTTGTGATGTTTGAGAGCATTAACGTAAAAATTACGCCCTTAAAATAAAGGTAATGATTTTTTAAAATATTTTAAAATACGCGATTTTAATTTAGCCAAACATTGGTTAACTGTATGGTGGCGGAGTGCTGAGAGCTCCCGCTACACTCAAGACTATAACTGCAGCACTGCCGTGCGCGGTCAATGCGAAGGATGATGTCCGCCTCGTAGAAACCCGCCGGTCGCCTTTTTTCATACTTTGAAAATAATTAATAAGTTAGTTTTTTATTATATACTTTTTTTCGCAGATACGTGTTTAAATAATTTTAACACAGAGTTGAATGAAAAACTATAAAATTAAAATTAAAAAAATTAAATGTTTTTATCAAATAGTATTTTTTTCTTTTTGAATGTTTTTTTCAGTGAATGTTAGCATATAACTAGGTTTTCCCCCAAAAGTGGATTTTAACACTTATATATGTTTAATCAAACATCCAAATGTTTCAGAGCTATCTGCAGAATTTTTTTTATTAGTATTTATTGATAATGATTTAAATTAATATATTTTTTTAAAAATTAAAATGCATTCAATGCATTTCTGAGATTCATTTAAAATATTTATCAGTATCGAAATTTTTGTTCTCTTTCATAAAACTTATAGTTTACTTTAAAATAATGCGTAATTGCATGAAACTTTTTTCCCCGTGTCGAATATTTCAAAAAATTCTCACAACTTTACTTCAAAATTAAAATAGTAGTGAAATTTTTAATTTGAAAAATTTATACTTCCTGTCTTTTTTTCAGCACACAACTATTTTTAAAAAGGCTACAGTTTCGTTTCAGGGAAAAAACTATTTTTCTTTAAAGAATTTTATAGAAAAAAAACTTTTTTTTTTTTTTTTACAAAACAATGCTGTTTTGCATATTTTATGATTTTTTCTCTTCCCGTGTGTCGATTTCGCTTAAAAATTACGGATTTTAAAGATTTCTTTTTGTGATTTTCATAAAATAAAGTTTTTGCGAGAAATAATACAAGCATTATTTTTGTAACTTTTTTCTTTAAAAATTATTGTTGTTTCCAATCAATATGTGAAAACTTGGAATTTTCAATTAAAAATTGAGCCTCAAAAATAATGAAAACTTTAAAGACATTCTAAAGGCTTTGCGCATGCGCGAGAATCATTATTATTTTTCCCCCTCTGTTTAACGCTCAGCGGCCAAGGTCAAACTTGCTGTTGCAATATTTTTTCCGTTATTGAAATGTGAGTGAGGGATTTTTAAAAAGTCGCACTGTTCACCTACTCCAGAGTTTTTTGGCGACGGACTTCGAAATTTTCAATTTAAAACTTTTAGAATCAGTGATTTTAAAAAAAAGCCAAAAACTTTTTTGAACAAATTTTAATAAAACACTCAAAATACTTAAATCAATCATTTAATAATTTCTTCTTTTATAAAGGTAATTGCATGAAACTTTTTTCCCCGAGTCGAATATTTCAAAAAAATCCTCACAATTTTACTCCAAGAATTAAAATAGTAGTGAAATTTTGTAATTTTAAAAATTTATACTTTCTGTCTTTTTTTCAGCATACAGCTATTTTTAAAATACTACATTTTCGTTTCCGGGAAATAAAAAATTGCAACGCAAGAATTGGAAAGTGAGTGGGTGATTTTAAAATTCACCCTGTTTGCCTATTCGAAAATTTTTGGTGACGGACCTGGAAATTTTCAACCATTCTCAAGTGACGAGAACGACACCTGAGCTTTCACCATCTTTAATAATTACCACACCAACGCAAGAACAAATTTCGAAAAAGGGATTTTTTATGACATAGTTAGAGATATCACTCACATCGCGCGCATACACACACACACACAAGTGCTATCGGCCTGAAGGAAACACGAAATTTCCATGGGGATGAAATTATTCACTCAGGAAAAGGAAAGAATTGGAAAGTGAGTGGGTGATTTTTAAATTCGAACTGTTTGCCTATTCAAGGGTTTTTGGTGACGGACCTCGAAATTTTCAACCATGCTCAAGTGACGAGGACGACACCTGAGCATTAACCCATCTTTTAGAATTACCACATCACACCAATGCAAGAACAAATTTCGAAAAAGGAGTTTTTATGACATAGTTAAAGAAATCACTCACATCGCGCGCATACACACACACACACACACACAAGTGCTATCGGCCTGAGGAAACACGAAATTTCCATGGGGATGAAGTTATTCACTCGGTAAAACGAAAGAATTGGAGAGTGAGTGGGTGATTTTTAAATTCGCACTGTTTGCCTATTCGAGGGTTTTTGGTGACGGACCTCGAAATTTTCAACCATGCTCAAGTGACGAGGACGACACATGAGCTTTCACCCACCTTTAATAATTACCACACCACACCAACGCAAGAACAAATTTCGAAAAAGGGAGTTTTTATGAGATTGTTAAAGAAATCACTCACATCGCACGCACGCACACACAAGTGCTATCGGCCTGAGGGAAACACGAAATTTCCATGAGGGTGAAGTTATTCAGTCGGTAAAAGCCCGTGCAACGCAGGGCTAAGCGGAGAGGAAAAAAACAAAGAAATCAAAGTAATTTCGGAAAATAATATTGGAAGTGCTGAATTTGTGAAGTTGAGTGAATATTAACGTCCCACTGCTCAGCAACACGAGGCCTTTTGGGGACGGTCCGCGTAATTTTGAACCATGGTCAAGTGACGCGGACGACACCTGAGCTGGCACCCCCTCTCATAACTACCACACCACACCAACGGGAGGACGTTTGAGCTCTCGATTTATTTTACTTGCATCCCACCCCTACACGGCGGGTCTTCAGTGGTACTAGGATAGAGAATTTGCGAAGAGAAGGTAAAATGTTAAGCAACAAAGCCATGACACGCACTCACGGGACATGCATTCACATCGTACGCGTGAAACCCCACAAAAGTGTTGGCGTTAGAATAAAAGGAGGAAATTAACATGGGGATTAAGTTATACCCTCGGTATAAGCCCGTGCAACGCCGGGCCATGAAAGCTAGTACATATATAATTTTGGTAATATCAGAGAACAGATTTAAAGAAAAAGAAGAAAATAATCAGTAACAGAATATATAACACGCACAAATGTGCATTTCATTATTGAAATGACCTCTCTCTCTATTGATATCTTTTAAATCTTAATTTAAATATTTTAAACTTAGGATAAAATTACAAAAAGATGTATGTAAAGCTATGTTTGTAGATTTAAGTATATTATTTTATCACTTTATGAATGCTAAGAAATTTAAAACAAATTGAAATTTATTTTGAAAAATCTATTCTATAGACGTAAATTTCAAAAATTGTGCTGTGTAATAAAATGCTTAGCTTTTCTTTCAAAACACAAATTAAAGTAATGATTTGAAAGATATTGGTTTGCTTGATTGATTTCAATTGTGACTTTTGCATGTACAGTGAATGAATGAATGAGCGAGTGTGTGTGTGTGTTTATTAACTTCCCAATATAAAGCAGCACGATGGCTATTGGTGACCTCGGTAAGGGGATGAGGACACCACCTGAGCTAATACCCTCTTTCCTAACTACCACACCATACCAACACGCAGTGAGTTCGACAGATTTAATGTACATCAGCCCCGCTACACGGGATCTTCAGTTGCACTAAGGCTCGCGCTTATGACATGCTGACCACGAGAACATGACCATGACCCCTAGGTTACCACAGCCACAACAAAGGAAAGAATTTGTGAGAAGAACATTTTTATATTACAAAATAATATATACCATATTTACTCGAATATAAGCAATAATTTTTTTCCAGTGTTAATGTTTCTGAAAATTGGATACGGCTTAGAATCGAAGGCAAAACATTTGTTGGACGGGAGAAATGGAAAAGTGTGAGTTGAATTTCTCCCCCTTCAAAAAGAAAAAACTAACCTTACACTCTGGTCACTTGCTTTGATGACTAATCCCACTCCGCAGTTTATCATCAGCATTCAGTTTATCCTAAATATCGTTGTGCGCTCGTATTTAGGAATTTTTTTTTGTATACGCTTTTTTTAACCCTTAATTCTAAAAGATATTGGTAGCAATATCAAGAGTTCAGTATGACGCAAGTATGAAACGGGAGGCAATTTTATATGGAGAATAAAACGGAAGCAGAGGGCAACGGTCTCTGAAAGTTTAACATGGATGGAAAAAATATACGTCAATAGCGTAAACAAAATCATATAATTATTGCTTGTCAGTGTTCAACAGCCTTTAATAATTCTTTTACATTATTCTATAATACATTCTTTTTTAAAAATAAACTGTAGTTTAAAAAAACTGAAGAACACTCTTTTATACGAATTCCAACTAAAAAGTAAAAAAAAAAATAATAATAATAATTCTTAATATAAGAATAAAATGATGAAATAGAGAATTAATATCATTGGGGGGGGGACGTGGGGTGTTCTATAAATATATCAATTGTTACAGTTTCTAACTTCGATTCCGAAATGCTGATTTTATCTTCTAATTATTTTTCATTAAAACTACTTTTTTAAAAAATCCTGAATTATTGGATTTTTAAATTTTTACGCATTTTTTTTTATTTTCTCTCAAAAACATTTTGAGAAATTGATGTGATTCTTAGAATCGATAGTAGCATAGATTAGAGTAGATACGTTAGGCATTATTTATCGAAAGATTATTATTGAGTAAAGTTATAAAATGTGAAAAAAAAATAGGCTAAAACACAAAGTTATTTTTGTAAAATAATAAATTTGTGACGTTGGGCAACGTTGTGAACGTATACAAAAGTTGTGACGTTTTCAGATCAGAATAAACAAATGGCATTGCATTAAATAAGATAACGACCCTTTATTTATGCTTGAATAAGTAATATTAAAAGCAATTAAGCATCTTGAAGAGATTTGATTAACCGAGCTTCTATGAAATAATTATTGCAATGATGTAATCGCAACAGAAGTCTTCTAATAGCTAGAATGGAATCCCCCCACTCTTGAATCTCTTCAAGTGTTTTAACTCAGGAATTCTCTGAAGACATATTTTCCCCACATCTTCTCTTTAAACAATGACTATACCTCTAAAATTTCTCTACCGCTAAACTTATCATTCTCTTAAAATTTTCACAGTATCCTCATAGCTACCGCCTCCTTCTTACTAAACTTTTGATTACATAGCCAAACTCATTTGCATTCATCATGGTTCCTACTCAAGGCGAAGTTATGATATTAAACAACTTCATACATTAGCCCAAGATTGTGGTTAAGGTAAATAAGTCTAAGAACTCACCGCAACTTTTTAGATGCATGAGATCTTAGATAATAATACGAAAAGCTGATTTTGTTGAAACCTTTAAGTGCCAAATTATTTTGATGATTTGGGTAGATAAATTGCCAAGTTTTTTTATTGAGAAAATCAAAAAGTTTAGTACGAAATAAAATGTACTTAGTAGTTGAAAAGTGATATTTTTTAAATTGCATGTATAAAAATTTTTAAGGTTTTGTAACGACTGCATATTTGCTTGAGGGGGGGGGGCTGTCTCACAGAGTGGCAGCAGTAAAGTTTGCTTTTAGTGGAGTATTGTTTTCTAAAAAAAATAAAATAAAAATGAGTACGTATTAGTAGTTTAGTAATACATTTTTGGTATAACTGGAAACACTTTTCCAAGCACAAACCAACTATGCAATCATTACACCGAAATCGTGTTTCCTTCCTTATCTTTTTTGAACAATAAACTTTATACTGTCTTAAAGGCTCACATTTCGCAGAAGTAGGAGGAATTGAAAATACAAAATGTCATTCAGTAAGTGAGTGAGTGAGTGAATATTAACGTCCCACTGTTCAGCTACACGAGGGCTTTTCGGGACGGTCCGCGTAATTTTGAGCCATGGTCAAGTGACGCGGACGACACTTGAGCTGGCACCCCCTCTCCTAACTACCACATCACGGGAGGACATTTGAGCTCTCGACAGATTTTACTCGCGTCGCTCCCCTGCACGGCGGTCTTCCGTGGTACTGGATCGAACTCATGACATGCTAGCCACGATCCGATGCCTAGACCACTCGGCTACCGCGGCCACGTCGCTCAGTAAGACTGACAAGGTTATCTATTGTAGGTGGGCTGCCAGCCTTCTTTTGTCCAGAAGCTGCATCATCATATTTATAAAAAAGCTCTCCTACAACTTGGATTTAAAATTTCAAAAATGTAATGCGTTATATTCGGGTGTAACAATAAGATGCACTCAAAGAAAAATAATCCCGTATAATACTCGGGATTGCTATCTTAGATTTTTTTTTTTGCCTGAGATAATCTCGGGCATGGCGTTTTGGAGCTCTAGTGCTATGCCCAAGATAATCTCGGACATGACAGTTAAAAGGCTAGTAATACAAAACAAAATTGTATTTGGTAATTGTTAGAAAAAGCTTTTAAAGAAATATGTATAATTTTCAAAGTTAAAACAGAAAGACTTGTTGACCCATGAATTCAAAATAAACACCTGATTCGAGATTATGAAGTATAGGAAATAACTAAATTATATCTATTACATTAGATATTTTTGTGTTGAGAAATTATTTAAATTTTTCATATGATTTTTCAGCTTTTAAATAATTATTAAATTAAATGTATTCCTAAAAATTTCCTCACCCTGCTTTCAAAAATTGTACATTGTCTCTGATTGTAATAAAGTATTTTGAAAGAAAGAAAAATACCATAAGAAAGAGCAAAGTCATTGATAGAACAATTGCTATAAGTTGTTATCAAAAAAATTACAACTTTCTTTATTAAGTGCAATCATTTAAAAGATCCGAGAGGAAAAAAAACATCGTGCAGTTTTAGTACTCATTGGAAAAGAATATAACATTGATTACAACATTTTCAGTCGATACACTCTAATGGAAAAAACATGTAATTGGGATTAAAGACACAATTACATGCTTTTTCAGTGACACAGTTAGTTTCCAAAATAAAATCGTAAAATTTATCTATTTGAAGTAGGTGTTAAGGGAAGTCAGAAGTACTACCCTTCATAAGATTTATTTACTTAAAATAAGTTTTTTTTTTATCTCAGAGAATTTAAAATACTATTAAGAATATGTGTGTGTGAGCCATCTTAAGCAAAGAGGAATAAATTTCAATTAATTGAATATATTTATTCATGATGCTTGAAATTTTTTAAAGAAATGTTTTGTAATATTTTATTTTTTTATATAATACAAAGCTTTTATCAAAGGAAGTAAGATGGTTTCAAGTAAATTAAATTATAAAACTAGGGGTTTTTTTCTCAAGAAGGAAAATTATGTATCAAGTAATACATTTCTTCAAAAGTATTTTTAAAAGAAAAACAAAACAGGCTTTCCAAATATTTCATCGTCCTATATTTTAATCTCATTGCCCGTATTTAAACAAAATAAAATTACACATTAAAGTTTAATGATTATGTGATTATTTAAAGCCAAATGAACTACTTTTCATTTTTTTTTCTAAATAATTTTTTTAATCACCTAAAATATCTTTGTTGAAAAGCAAATCAATATTTAAGAATATTTTACAGGTATTTACATTAAATTTTTCAAATGTAGAGCTCATAATTACTTAAAATTTCTTGATTTTTTTAAAACTATTATAAAATTGCTCAAATTGATTTATTTAATTAAAATAGAATATCATTACATGAAGTATTACGATGTAAGAATTCTTGCTTTAAATATAAGTACAAATTGCAAATATGTCTCTTTTTCCAAACATATACATCTTTATATGAGTACAAGAAGACCTCCAATAGAGTATAACATGCTGCAGCATCCACTACACTATTCATCTCATTACTTTTATTACAAAGTTTATTTTAAAACAACCCAAAAAATTTGATTACCTTCAAAGTTTCTCAAAAGCATTTATTTCTTTATAAATGCATGCATTTTTGCATTTTTTTTATTGCAAATGATAAACTGATCCATGAAAATTAAAAGACTGAATTTTCTTACAAATAAGGTAATGGATTTATATTTTGAGTTAAAAGATTATCTTATTTTTAAGTAAGAAATATAATTTCCGTATATATTCAACATTTTAGTATATATATATATATTAAAATGGCTTGGTGTTTGGAGTCAACACCAAGCCATTTTAGCAAAGCGGTTTTTATTCAAAGAACGAATTCTCTACGCCTGCTCTGAGAAAGAAACGGACACCAAATGAAAGTATAAGTGGCTTTCTACCTAGGCAGATGTTCTAAGCACCCTTCTTATTGAAGAGATATATTTGAAAGTCAAGCATGACATGCGATGTAATAAAAATTAATGATCGTGGATAAGAGTTCTTCTTAGGGCCATTTGTTCCTCGAAAGAAGTGGGTACTAAATTTAATACTTGAAGATGCAACGTAAAATAAAAGTTAAAAGCTGTATAGGGAATTTAATTTTAGGTCTAATTTGTGTTAAAAGACATTTAAGTAAATATATTATTTATTTTAAATATAAATTTATTTTTTATGTTAATTATTGGTAATAATTTAATATTTAAATTACTACTAATATTTATTATAGTAATATTTTATAAATATCACATTATAAATATTTAAGCTTCTAGAATCATTTCCAAAAACAAAGGTTAAAAAAGTCTATAGCACAAAACACACACAGTAAACCATATACAAATAAACATACAAATTATCGAATTTTCTTTGAAACTTCAGTAACAGCTCAAAGCAACATAAATTGAACATTTTACAATTACAAAATTTGCTTACACAAAGAAAAATTATCATAAATAAGAATTATCATAAAATCACTTTTTATTTCGATTTTGGACACAGCTATCGTTATTAGAATCCTTTTATGAATAATAAAGAGTCACTGAATATCCTTTAAAGCTCATTAATATTCCTTATTTTAAATGGACTGTTACTAATATCTATCAGCGACTAATGCTACTCGAAAATGTTTTTGTAGATTATGCAGCATTTAAGTTAAAAAACATAGACTTAAGCATGTTAATAAACATGAAAATGTTCTGAGATATTGGTGATTATGATCAATATTTTTGTATATAAAACAAAAAGATGAAAATAAAAATTTTAAGTTTCCCACTTGGGACGTACGACCTGCTTTGGAAAAAATGACTGTAGATACTTGTGGTCATACAAACTCCATAGAGAACATTAACTTGATTTGCATACACATATATATATTTTTTTAAAGTTTTGACTACATCAGACAGTGGGTTCAGTTCCAGGATCCCCTGGGTTCTGCAGAACACAGTTTGCAGACTACTGATCTATCACTTATGGTTAGATTTTTTTTCAAAAAAGTATTACTATCCCCCCTCCCACTTTTTTTTAAATTTTAACTCTTTCAAAACAAATGTAAAAACAAAATATAATACACTCAGACTTTAAAAAATTCGATCATATTTTATTAGTCTACATATTTCCATTTTTTGTCTCTTCTTTAAGACAAAAGTATGGTAAGGGTGTTTTTTCTCTGATTATTATATTTTCCTATACCTTAACTATTTATTTATGCAAAAATTACATTTAGAAAACAAATAATGCTTCATGTAGAATACCCACTTTTGCGGTTTTATTATAATCGAGAGCGAAGCTCTGTGTGTTCATGGGAAAATTAAATTAACTGTTCATTTATCATACATACACACAAACATTATAAGGATATTTTTCCTGATACTTGAATGCAAGATTCAGAAATGGAATGATTCAAATTCGGTGCTCTTTAAAAAAAGATAAATTAAATACGAAATCTTTTAAAATAAATCTCGTTGAACATGTCCATTTTCTCCAAACTGAAACCAACATTGATTTCGCTTTTTCGAAATGTTGTGCTTACGAAAAGTATACTTACAAAAATGTCAATAATCATCTTCCATCACTATAGAAGAAGAGGTGACAGTGTCACTGAAATCCACATAGTAGTACCGAAGGAAAGTTGATTTTCGACAGAAGCAAGGAAAGTTAAATTATTTTCGTTTTCGATGGAGTCCTGAAGGTTTGAGCTTCAGGAGTGAATCACTGTTATTGGCGAAGGGCGAGTTAGTGCCTATGAGTTTCCATCAAGAGGTAGAAAGGGAAAAGAATGGTTTACAGTTTCAAAGCGAGAAACTCTGCAGCTCTCGGTGGTTCTTTTTCGATTTCTTTTGAAATGAAGGAATATAAGTTTACTTCCTTTTTTTTCAATGCAAATCTGTAGATTTAACTGTTTAGTTTCATTTTGAGTTTCTCCAATAGGTGACGGATAGAAAGTTTGAAATGAATCGAATTTCCTGCAAAATGTAGACGGTATAAAATGATTTGATGTTGTTCGAATTTTTTTAAAGGAACAGAATCCTTTATGTATAAATAATCAAAAATAGATTTTGGAGCTTTTTTCCTGTCAGTAAGGCCACCAAATGTCATACTGAGTAATTTTCAAAGATTTTTTTTATTCAAAATTTTCCATTAACTGGTGCTTTGCATTGAGAACTTGTAGAGTGAACAAAATAAATTATCTACATGAAATGCACTATTTGAAAACTTCAGAGCATGTTTTATAAGCCTTAAAATGTAAAACACAGAGAAAAGAAAACAATGTCCATTAGTCTCGAAACACGACCACAACCAGAATTTGATTCCATACGATTTGGAATTATTACGCGATTTAGAGGCAATGGGATGTTGGCCATTACGGTTTTTGTGCAAAAAAATCACACCAGACCTATTAAGGTTTGTTGTTGAACACATTGTATGTAGCCTTGAAAATTTATAGGTGCACAGCGGTGGTCACATTGAGAAGAAAATTTTATTTCAACGTCCATACAATTAAAAACTATTGTACTTGTGACATCTCATCACAATCTTTACTGGCTTCTACAAAGTTAGCTGTTAAGCCTTTGTTCATTTAGCACAGGCATGCTGTTATTAAAGTGTTTTGTACATCATTGGTTCTCTTATTTTTTCTTAACAACACTTTGATTTTATGGTAGTTGGTTGCTTATTTACGCGCGCTCTCTTTTTTACAAATAAACCCAAAAAGTACGTGGGAAATGCTTTTACGTTTTGAAGTCATTTATTCGAGGTATTTTCCCACGCGCTTCAGAGAAAATAGTATACTTCTAGAACTACAACCCTTTAAGTTCATAAGGAAAATGTCATTTCTTTTAAATAAACATTATTTCGATAAATGTAGAAATGTAATTTTTTTATGCTCATCTCTTTTTTTTTTAATTTTGAAGCTACCATTTTTATACCCGGCGTATGACGTGCACCCGTACATTGCGATCTTACTTTTTGCGTTAAAAGTGCGCCTTATACGCCGAATTTTACGGTAAATAACATACATCTGTATTACACTACGGTGTATACATACTCCTACAAAATAAAGACACTGAATTTTTATTGTAAATTTGTTGTTGTTTTTACGATGCATAGAAATATATGGATAAAATTCGAAACTTCTTAAAATTAGAAATAAAGCTTTTAACATTTAAAAGCTTTTTTTACTCAACCTCCGTCTTTGTAATTCACCGTATTTTTATTAGACGATTTTGTATTAAATTTTCAAGTTTGGTCTATCCAGAAGTTATATATTTATATACAAGGGGTGATCAAATGAAAAGGTGCGAAACGACACGGTGGGTACAAATATAGACTTTATTCAAAATATACACCATAGGCCTGAGCACAACGATCCCACTGATGAACAAGCCGCAGGATTCCTTGTTCCCAGAATTCCTGTGGCTGTGACGAGACCCAGTCCTTCACAGTGTCCTTGAGTACGTCGTCCGAGTTGAAGCGCTTTCCTTTCAGGTGTTTCTTCAGTGGACCAAACACATGGAAATCGCAGGGTGACATGTCCGGACTGTAGGACGGATAGTCCAACGTCTCCCATTGGAACTTGTCCAGTTCCATTTGTGTGACTCTTGAGACGTGTGGACGCGCGTTATCATGGAGCAGAACCACACCCTCCGTGAGCAGCCCCGGTCTTTTATTCTTGATGGACCTGCATAGGCGTCGGAGTGTCTCACAGTACACATCGGAGTTAATGCTTTTTCTGTGCTCGAGTAACTCTGTGCTCGCATCATTTGGACGCGCTTTTATAAGAGCCTTTGCTCTCTCCTGCGCATGCGGGCACCCGCGCATGATCCGATCCCAGTCAGAGTCTCCAATGCATCCGAGATGTCTCGCTACATTCTCCCTTGCGGAATATGCAAATATTTAACTGTTTCATTTTTATGTCGTTTCGTACTTTTCATTTGATCACTTGTATATATATATATATATATATATATATGTATATATAAAATACATTATATATAATATTATATATATAATATATAATATATATATATATTATATATATATACGTAAAATATAAAAATATAGTAACATTAGATATGTTTAGTTTTTGTTTTAACTTAAATGCCAATTTTAATGCTTAAGTTCAATTATCAAACTGATTTAAATGCTTTATTTACCTTGAAGTATTAGAGATATATTTAAAAAATTTAGCACTTTTTTTACCATTCTACTATTATACATCTTAAATGTCCTCATTTTTTGTAGGATAAGGAACAGCACTTTCCTACAGATGCACATCCACTTGAAATGATCCTCATTATTCTAAGCTACTGTGAAATGACAACATTTTAACAAATACTTCATCCTCTAAAATTACGCGGAAGATTTACTAGTGATATTGAGATTCTGGATTATGTATATATATATATGTATATATATATATATATATATATATGTGTGTGTGTGTGTGTGTATGTATGATATTTCGAATTTATATTGTATTTCGTACTAGACATCATTCTTTGATTTTAACCACTTCGCTATAATGCTCAAGAGAAAAATGGCCAAATTATTACCTGGAAACCAAAATTTACATTATTCTTTAAAACCTTCTAATTGCATTGCTTTTAGTAGCATTTACTTACTAGATTTGAATATCTATAAAAATTCTGAATAAATATTAAAGAATCTAACAGAATAATTTTGAAACACTCGAGAAAAGTTAAGTTTAAAATATTCAGTTTCCTTATCTGATACATAATTCAGTTCTCTGCAACTAAGTATGGTTCTGAAATTCTATCAGCGAACAGAAATGCTGGCCTGTGTTATTATGTTTACTTAAAACCGGATGTGGAGGAGCTTGAATCGATTTCATTAGCTCTAAAGTCTCGTTAGCCGCAACGTTATCGAGGTGGACTGTTTGACTTTCCCTCACAGATTAATCAAAGCATTTGCTGTCTAGAAATATCTTTACATTTCCCTGTGTTGTTATATTTTTAGAGTTAAAGTTCTATAATGAGAGAGAATATAAACTGAAATAGCACTGAATAAAATGAACATGGAAATAAGTCAATTTTTTTTTTGTCACGAGAGATACATGTTATCTAGAAGTGAGAAAGTTAAATACTTTAAACAATTGAAAACTTTTATACAAAGTAAATTTAAGAAACCCCATTGCAGATTTTATTAGGAAGTCTATAAAAGTTTCTGTGTTATTATATTTAAGAATTTCTTAAAAACATTTGAATAATTAAATTTAATTTTAAGAACGTTGGAATTACCATTATTTTTTTCCTTCAGAATATTAATATTTGTTTTAAAAACAATTTTATTTTATACCTTTATTATTATTTTTGTACAAATCTTCATAAAAAAACTAAAGTACTGTGTTTTGAAATTTAATTCTATAATGAATACAAGGAAAAATTAAATAAAATTTAATTCTTTGAATTTTTTATTATTATAATGTATTCTTTGCAAGGGCATTGATGTTTTTGGCTATGAATATATGCAAATTAAAGACCTTAAGACACGTAAGAAGATAGATATCCTTCTTTATTGTTGCGTTTCTTTTACAATATTATGTTACGGTTCTACTGAGAAGAAACCCTCAAAATACTGAAAATGAATACCCTTACATTAATACAAAAAGAAAACCGTTTGTAGAACATTAGTTGTGAAATACTTAAAAGCACAAAATTAGTGAACCTCGAATCAATTTGAAAACAGCTTTTTGTTTCATCTTAAATAGCTTAATCTCAACTATGACTGTATATTTTCTTTCTTTTAAACAACGGATTGAAAATTGTAACTTGATAGATTCAGAGAAGACTGAATATATAACAGGAAAAAATGCTCAAATTTTCTTGTCTTTTAAGAGTGGGAAGAAGGTTATATTTCATATTTCAAATGCAAATACCATTGCGAGCGAAGAATGTGTCGTTTTGCAGTTTTATGAAAGATGTATTGCTTTGGATGTACTTCGAGGATTTCGCTCTGAAGTTTGAGAAACGGCAAAGCATGTAAATGAAGAAGACTATGACTTTTTGGAAAGATAAAGGTGTTGCTTTCGGTTTTTTAGATAGAGTGATAAATTTTCATTTTGAATTCTAAAGGCCTATTTACCTAAGAAAGGGAAGAAGAATTTAAATTTCTTTCGTGTGTGTAGCTAGAATAAATATTATGGTTCGGCGACACAAAGAAGGATAAAAGAAAAACCAATTCGAAAATAGATACAGTTTTATCGGTTTTATGGGGAGAGATACACGTCATATGGACTAATCTTTTAATTATTTAAAAATAAATCCTCTCTGATAAAATATATTTTTTATAGTTATACATCGTTTTATCACAGTTCTTATTTATTGTTGTAAAATGTACGATATTTACTATATTCCTGAACTTCATTTTGCAAAAATGCTAATATGATAGAACCAACTAAATCAGCCAAATTCACGAAAGAAATAATTTTTCTTACATCATATATATTTGTTTTATGATGAGTAATTATTGAATCAGAGGCCCGGACGGGACTGAAAATCAATGAGAATAAGACCAAGTACATGCCTTGCTCTAAATCTTGTTTTAATAATTCCCACTTTAAAATTGAAGAGTGTAATTTTGAAGTATTGACAGTTTCATTTATTTAGATGTGGAAAGTAACAATAGAAACGATTGTACTACTGAAATTCAAAAGAGAATTACTATGGCTAATAGATGTCTTGATGGAATACGAAAATATATAAAATCGAAATTAATCCAAAAATTTTTTTTATCTGTCCTCCCGATCTGCTATATCCTCAGGTCAACCGCTACCATCATGATGCTGAAATCTGCCATTGTCCACCCATTCTTGCCAGCATCTTCTAATGGCCGCATATGACGAGCGATTCTCCGATTTGCACATTCTGCCTCTTTCAATCCAATGATACGACCTCCTTAAAACGCTTACAGTTTCTCTTAATGAACTCGAATCCTGCGGCGAGGCATTTTTTCAGTCGTTGAAAGGTATCCTAAATCGCAATGCAACAGAAATTTTGAGCATCAGATTCAGAATCGTATAGGCACCTGCTGAGTAGACAGTTCCGATGTGCTGTAGCTCCCGCTATTCATTCATTGGACACAAACGTTTAATCATTTGCATGTTCGGTACAAATGTCTTTGCATGCGAAATTTCATTACAATCGGGCAACCCCTTCTTGGTGCGTCATGGTTTTGTTTGTTTGTTATAGAGTGTATTACGGAAAAAAAATTTCCAGTATATGAAGTGGCCAATGTTAGACGCGAATATTACGCATAATTTTATTTGATATATTTAAAATTTTTGGTTAGTTTAAAGTAATGTTATGCTTCTTTTAAATGAGACAGCATGAAGTTTTTCAGAAAAATACGCTTGATTTTGTAGTAACACAGCTTTTTTTTTGCAAAATAAGCAGAAATAATTTTTTTTATTAATAATTACTATATTTAATGAAAATGTTTACCCTATTATTAACAATAGTGACACTTTAAGATAATAAATTTTTTAGCAAAACCAACCAAAATATGTGTAATTGTGCAAATCCGGAGGACAGAACTCGTGAACTATGGATTCGCAAGCACGTAACTTACCACTAGATAAAAGTGATCACCACTGTCCGGAGGCTCTTACTGGCTTATGTAGTTTTCCCCTACATTCCGCTTCAGCTTGAAATCATTCTGATATAATTTGCATTTTTAAAACTTTTACTGCCCCTAAAATATTATATTTATTTTCTTTGATTGTGATATAAAATTGTAGTTTTTGATATGTCATTAATTTTGTTTTTGAATTAAGATGGCTTTAAAATGCTCTTTTTTTTAAAAAAAAAATTCTTAGATTGAAACTATACATATTTTCCCCCATTATTACAATCACAATAATAGGAAAATAGTAAATAAATCATCCATCCCCCTCCCCATGCAATTGATTTCATTCCGGGGGGGGGGCAGACACCTCAATTTCATGGTAGTGATGGAGTGTCACCTCGACAACTGGTAGAACGTTGGAGCACTGCTACAGGTTTATCACTGTCTGCTCCAATAATCCATCAATAGCTGTTACATTTTGGTCTCTAAGCAGGAGCTTCATTGTTTCGGATTCCTTTGATACAAAACCTTCGGTACTTCAAATTACAATTCAACGAATAGTTTGGCGTAGTTATTGGCAGCAAGTCGTCTATTTGGACGAAACGTGCTTCAGTTTGATTTACTATAACAATTACATTCACATTACAATATTATAGAAAACAATTTTAAAAATAAAATGATAATTTTATAGATACAAATGTATGTGTACCTGACATCCGGTTCCTTTTTCAAACCATTTGATATGACTAGACAGGAAAGCTTTTCATTGCGTCTATGTATTTATTGTGATGTAAACTTTTATTAAAATTTTTACTAAGAAAGGAAATACACTGTTGAAGTCGTTTCCAACTTCTTCATGTTTAAAATGCTTCAATGCTTTGCAATGTATTATCATTAAAATGCTTTAGTTTGATGCACAGTGTATATCATACTAGTTTTAACCCCTTATATAATAAAGTCATTTTTTGGCCAAAATTTTCCAAAAAAGGTATATTTTTTATTGCATATATAAATCCGTTTAATACTAAACACAAAATTCTAAAACGGAAGAATTTAATTTTAATTTTAAATTTTAACTGTGTTTCATACTATTCTTTATTTTATAATTGTGCGTGTGTGAAACACAAAAAACATAAATGTTTGCTTTTTATAAGTACACTCTGCGCACACATGCTATGAAGAATGTTTCACATATCTTAAAAGAATTTCTCTTAATACGTACAAAAAAAATGTCATGTTCGTACCTATTTTTCAAAGGGTTTAGGATTTTGTGTGTCTGTGCATATATTTTTGCATATACAATTTGAGAAAAGGTGCAATTTTTAAGTTTTACATTGCAATGAGAACAAATATATTATCGGCTTTTTTAGATTATCTTCCTATTTTCATTTCTACTCAAACAACAAAATGCACATTGCCGGGCTAATCCCTGTTCTTTATCGATTATTTTTAAGAATCTAAATTCTTGCCTTCAATGAAAAATTCCCTTTTTCACCACGAAGAAAATCCCGGATGAGAAGTATTTCAATACCATGGACAAACTGCTACTCTTAAAAACACTTGCCTTAATAATTTCACTGTAAGAATCAAAAATATGTGCAAATCAAAGATAGAAAGAAGAAAACATCAGTACCCCTACAGCGTACGGGCAAATTGGTTGTAGCTAACTTTTAGTAGCCCGTACTTGTTTGCCCATACGGCGTTACGGGCAAACAAGTTAAGGGGTTAAATATTTAAGATTGGAGACAGAATTTGACAAAGGAAATCAATTTAGTTATTTAGCAACTAAGTAATTAAATAAAACTATTTCACGATTACATTTTTTGAAACTATTTGAAAGTTAAATAAACATTTAACCTGTTGTTTTAATTATTTCCGAGTATTTAAGAATTTTTTTCTTTCTGTTTATTCCTAAGAATTGCCTATAAAACTGATTTTGATACATTATTTCGACCTTTATTATATCCCTTATTTATGATATTTTTATATAATTTCATTTTGAAAAATATTTTTTTTGATTAAAGTGTTCAAGCGAAGCGGAATAAATAATAATATTCCTTTTGATTTCGCTGGACTAATGTACCATATCACTGAAAAATGTTAAAAA
>BMAO01039450.1:0-21412 GCA_019973975.1 Trichonephila clavata
AGCTCTATACTGTGTATTACTTTTAATATACAGTGAAATACGTTTAACGCGGAATTCCTGTACGAAATATCGGTTAACACAAATGCATACAACAATCCCAACAAACTACTATGTATTTTCTTGCATTTTTTCTCTTAATATGACACGAAGATTGCTTAAGGTATCAGATTACTTGCGACCACTTTTTTAAAATAAAATAAAGATATGAGGATTTTTTTTTGTGGTTTTAAGATTTGTTTAGTTCATTTTAAGAAAAATATGCTAAAATTAAGATAGGAAGAAGAAATTATCATTACTAAAATGGGAAACAATATTGTTAAAAATTTACAAAAAATAACACAAACAGGGCCCATTCCGTACCAAAAGTTTATGAACAAATTTTCAATCTTTCAATTCTAATGTGATGCTATGTCATTCATTTTTTAAATGACCGTCAGGATAAAGGATATTTTAACTTTTACTTGGACTAGAGCCCTTTATCTTAGTTATTATATGAAGTTGCTTTAAAAAAAAACAGTGATTATATTCACATAAGGGACTGTTTATTTTGTAATAAAACAATGATTCATAAACCTGTCAATGTTAAAATACTTCTAATATTATGCAAAACATACACAAAAAATTTCAGTTTCAAAACTGTTTGAGCAATCCCTCTCCTCGTTTGAGCATTTTCAAAGAAGCACATTTCGAGTAAAACGCGTTTTAAAGCACTATGACATCTTGCTTAAAGTAATGGCATCTGCTTTTATTAAAACACTTATAGCTTTTGTTCTATTGAACAGAAAATAATAAACGTGAAATTTTTAAAAAGCTAATAAGATGGCCTATGAAATAAAATAAAAAAAACTGTCAATTTTTGGCGAAATTCGCTATTTTAGGGTAGTCGGATACCTTAACCCGAAAAGAATTCCCTCTCGGAGAATGAACAAAATAAGGAAAACACAAGCCTCTCAGGCGAGAATTAGAGAGGTGTGAAATGAAAGGTAGGTAGTTTCATACGTTTTATGGAAAGGAGGCTAACTTGTCCTTGAAATACCCTCGAAATAACCTGAGACACTAGCCAATTTTGTTTATCTAAGCGACTTACACTCTCGATCTCCTGCAGAAGATACACAAAAACACTTCATCTATCATCAGTTGGCCTTGGAATTCAGTGACGAGAACATCACAGTGGGAGTAAAAAGAAGTAAGTTTGTGGTCCGCGTTTTTCCCCTCAATTTTAAAAGAATTTTTTTACGAGCACAATAGCAAGGAGCTCAGGAGAAAACTACTTCGCTTCAATAGTAGATGGAGTGGTTGATCCAAAACAGAAAGCGAAAACGGAAATGTGTCAAGATTTTGGTATTGTTAACTCTTTATTTCCAACCATAATTATACAAGTAATATAAAAAAAACTTTTAAGTCATTTCCTACTTTGAATGGGTGAATAGAAAGTATTTTATTAATGATTGAAAATTTCAGCAAGGTGTATATATATACGAAGAGAGTGAACTAATAGTAGGAATTGAAAAAAGAACATGATTTGGCTGGATTGTTGTAACAATGCGCCCTCGGTTTGGCTAGTTTGGCTGAAAAACCGGTTTTCGAAGCCAACTTTGTCATTTTTTTAACAGTGACATTGTTACAACAATGAAAAAGAATTTGAGTTGGCGTCGAAACCTGATAATTAATTTAATTAATTACCAGTAATTAATGAATTAATATTTAAAAAAACTGTGTTAACATCGAGTGTCCACTACAAGTTTTAAAAAAATTATTTGAACTTGATTGGATGAATAGAAAGTATTATATTAACGATTTAAAATTTGAGCAAGATATATAAATAAATATATATATATATATAGGGAGAGAGTGAGCTAATAATAGAAATTGAAGAAAAAGTGCAAGTTGCGGAAATATTTTTTACATATTTATGTAAACAAAATGTGCTCTAAAAATTTTAATTTTGTTGAATATATGTTCTTGTTTAGGTTTTTTTTTCAGTATCTCTCTTTTAACACCAACTTCTTTTAAAGCGAACAAATATTTAAGTCTCTTTAGTTTCGTATTAAGTGATTTTCACTGTATTTACACCGTAGATTACGGAGCGTCTGTATTCATTTTCGTCCCGATGAGCCGTTTCTCGAAGTACATATCAGCTGAAAACCTGCCTTGGAATGAAAAGCAGTTTAAAATTTACAAGATATATCAAATCTCATTGGAAAATCACAATTTCTCGGGGCTCTAATCTTCACCTTCATAGAAAATTCACAATTTTTGATAAATTTATGATCGTCATATCGTTGGAGCATAATGTCGCCCTATCGCCTCTCAAGACAAAGAAACCGGGTCTTACAAATCGCTCCAGGGTCAGCACATCCCCGTAAACCCCCACAAATATGCATAATGCCTTTTCATAACAATCATTATAGTACCGCTTCACCAGAAAGATATTTATTTAATGCTTCCAGGGTAGTTTGTCCTGATTTATGTTCTCTCACTAAGGGTAATTGGAGGCGTCTATCACATCTGCGGGGTCGTCCATAAGGCCACAATGTTCTGCAATTATTTTGCGCGGAGGATGTTCATAGGGGGTGTTAAGTGGCCTTCTAAATCGTTGTCGTTTCGTAGAGCAAGTAATGGAGTGATTTATATGCAAAGAGGTGAGGTTATGTAGAATTTAGTGACAGGAAACGCCGAAGCACTTCACTCCGAAGTCTAATACAAAAGGTTATTATGCTGTCGATTTTGTAACGAGCGGATCTCAAAACCCAGCGTGAAGAAATGAGGGTTGAAATAGATTCCTCTCATGCTAAAATTTATTTACTATACAAACAGGTATTTCAGTAAAGAAAATGGACCGATACACATATTTAAGGCCAATGAATGCCGAATGACTTTCAGGATTAGTTTAACACAGTGTTTGTCAAACTTTCAATATTTGCGACCCAATATTCAATCATAATTTTCATCATGCCCCCCCCCATACATTAACAACGTATATTGAATTAAATATTATTATTATACTTTGACGCTAAACCTGCAACACGACGTTATCCATTTAAGTGCTACCAGTGTATATAAATGTCTTTCTCAAACAGTACATTAATTGCTCCGAACGTATATATACGTCTTTTCAAAGTACGATCGTTTATGTGAACTACTCTCCATAAAATTATTCTGAAGGCTTTGGAATGCAATAAAATCCCTTTGACAGTGTTTTGCGAAGGATTTACTTATTCCACAAGATTTAATCTTGTTTATTCTTGTTTCTTATCCCTCCCTTTCCAATACACCACATTGGCCTACGCCACATGCCTACGTGTTAAACGATGGTATTAAGGATATCGTGTAATTTTTAATCCACATTTAAGAGATTAATTATAAACAGAACGAATTATCATGATAAGTGTTAATTCTTGCATATAATTTTATATATGTATCACAAGTAATTAATAAATTTGTTTTTAACTTAGTATTGTTAAATTACTTATAAAATACTTTGCGCAGTACTGACATATTTATAAGTGTATTATATCAGTGTAAATGTGTATTTTATTTTTTCTGCCAAATGTATTTTGTTTGTTTACTTCAGTAAATTAATAGTTTTTTTAAATAGTCTTTTGTTTTTGAATTTTTAATATGCTCGCCCCCTTTGTAGGGTCATCACACACCCCAAGGGATGCGCACCCCACAGTCTGAGAAACACTGGTTTAACATGATTAAATTTTAATATAAGGTGCACAATCAATTTCAACCCCCTGAATGGAACTTCCGTAAAGCACACAGTTTAAGTATCTCACATAAAAGTATAACTCTACTCTTATTAATTCATATAGATAAATCATGTGTGTAAAATAGCAATATCACCTGCCACTAATGGTAGTAATATGTACAAATGACCCCGATATGTCACAGATACTTAAAATTTAGTAAATATATGTACCGTAAATTCCGGTGTATAGCACGCACCTCTGCATTTTTTGATTTTTAAGTATATTCGCCGTATAATGCGCACCTACTTTTTACAAAGAATCCTGAAATGTACGTATGCAATGGTGTTATGTTTCGAAGCCACTTATTCAAGGTATTGTCCCAAAAACTTTTGAAAAATCAGCATATTTCTAGAATTACAATCCTTTAAGTTCAAAAAGAAAAAGTAAGTTCTTTCAAATAAATTTTTACTTTGATGTATATAGAAGTCAAGCTTTTTTGTGTGCTCAACTCTTTTTCTTATTTTTAGAACTGTCATTTTCATACCTGGCGTATACACTCACCTTTGAATTTTGATCTTATTTTGCGTGTTAAAAGTGCGTGTTATACGCCTAATTTTACCGTAATAATTCACGTAAATTTTCTCTTGAGAATAAGGATCTTGAGTTCTCTAAGACTTTGCATGATAATTAATTTCTGGCAGGAGTGTAATGGAGCCTAGAGGGACCCACTTCAAAGTCAGTTTTGGGGCCCCAAGCCGGATCTTACAATAAGTATGCACTTGGCATCAGTCAGGTTTTGGGTCCCCTAGAATCTTGGGCCCCCTCGCAATGTGGAGGTTGCGGGGTGTACAATACGCCATGATTTCTAGTTAACTCGCCTAACGGAAAATAACAATAACCTTATCTCCTATGAACTAAAACTTAGCACTTTTTAAATAAGAATGGGCAATTTGCATCATCCGCGAATGCCAACCAATCAGAAAAGGATTTACAGGAAGTCATATGATTTTAATAGCTTCAGGTTGACCATGACTATACATAGACGAGATCTCGGGAGCGAAAAAAAGCTGGTCTTATGAATGTCTTATAAATAAATCACTCGCTTTAATGCCTTACTTTGTGTTTTTTCCTACTTCTTTTTATGATTGTAAAGCTTTTTTTTCTTAAATAACCAAATGTTGATTAAAAAGCCTACCCATCACTCAACGACTTCAAATAATTCATTGATTCCTTACGCAAAATATCGTAATTATTAGCACAATTATCTACTAGTGCAAATTATCCCATGTATCCTTTGAGAAAGGTTACGAGTATTATCTATCGAAGATCTATATAAGTAATATAAAAAAATTAAGTCAATTCCTACTTAGGTCAACAAAGAAAATTTTTATTTTAGTTATTAATATAAATACAATTAATATAAATATGTATATACATATGACCGAGCCACAATATTAAGAAGCAAAACATCTTTTAAATTAACATTAAGAACTTTAACCACATTATTTTGTTATTACATTTTTAATACAAAATTAATAAAAAAAGTGAAGAATTTATCTTAAAACCAGTGTAAAAGGAATGCTGACGTCTAACTAGCATATGATTTTCTTCAGGTTAAGTTAAATCTTCAGCACAAATTCAGCACAAGTTGTTTTATCCAATGGTTCTACTATCTAGAGGAATAATATCGACTGAAATTTCTCTCTTACTATAATTAATTAATTAAATTTAATTAATAAATTGCTAGTTGGACAAACTGTATTAACATTGCCATTCACTGCAAGTGAAGAGGGCGAGTGTGAACTAATAGTAAAGAATTGTCAAAAAATATTAATCAATAGGAAAATAATGAAATGGAATAATTTTACATAATCTCAAATCTGTTTACTATGTGAGGAACTTCGCACTTTAATCTCCCTTTTTGTTGGCTTCCATGGTAACTCAGCGGCCATTTTCATGGGTACAGTTAGCGTATGTTGAGATGCAGGTTCGAGTCCAATAGCAAATGAAGATAAACCGTGTAAAAAGGATGATGAACATTAAACCTCACATTGCCCTGGTGTGGAGGTTAAGAGAATGGGGTGCCAGCTCAGCAATCACCTCACACATATTCACCCTCAGTCCTCTTCGTCATTTGACCATGGTTGAAAATTAATATGTCTGCCGCCAATAGCCCTCCAGTTGCTTTAGAATGCTGTTAATAAATACCTCCTGATTCCTGCATTTTCAAGGTGCTCATCAAGAAAAAGCAACCTGCTCGTGAAAAAAAATGAGCTAAATCTTGGTTAAAAAAAAGGTTAAGATACAGTCAAGAGAATATAGCTATATACTTGGAAAAAAAGGGCAGGATTTTTTGTGATGATTTCATGAATAGTATTACGTAAATTGCTTTCACTATTTTCAATCGATGATTTTTGTTTATTTGAAGCTGAAACTTTATTTTTTCATTTTTTTTTTACCTGTCACGTATCTATTTTGTACTCCCCTCTCCTTAAAAACATTTTGCCAAGATCATTATAAACTTTTTTGATGATTTTTCTTATTTTTTTTGACAAATAGAGTCAAACATTTCCAGATATAACACATATATCTCCATAATATTACAAACTCATGCAGATAGAACAAACATAACTGTTTGTTATGTACTGAATCCGTTTAAATTTTAAAATATTAAAACACTATTATATATTTTCCAGTTAAATTTAAACAATCAATCAAAAGAACCTAAGTGCACATAACGGAATCAGGTTCAAAAATAGATTGTGGTCATGGTCACGAATTCGTGGATGAAATGTCATGAATTTCAAGTCCTGGTGCTACTGAAGAACTAGAGAGGCTGTTAAGCATTAAGTCTTTCGATAAAGAGAGTTATATTAACATAGCACTATAAATTTTGGCGACGGATCTCGGAATTTTGAGCCATGATCAATTGATGACGATGGCACCTGAGCTGTGGAACCCCTCTCAATTAACTTCTACATTACACCAAAGGGAGGACGTTTGAGCTTCAACAGATATTTTTTGTTCACAGATTTTTTTCCAACTACACGGTTGATCTTCAGCCATAGAACGCTCTAACTTCGGACACACCAGGAACGAATCTATGACCTTGACCACTAGGCTACCACATTCATGTCGAAACTCAAAGCCCACCCGTGGTGGTGTGGTGTGCTAGTAAAAAAGCGGGTGCCAGCCCAGATGTTGTCCTCTTTACTTGACAAGATTCAAAATGGAAGGTTCCGTGACCAGTAGCCCTTGTGCTGATTTAGAGGGTTACGTTAAGCAAAAATCAAATCGAACATTGAGATCGGTTCTGTGGTCTGATTTAAGTTTTTAATCGTAAGGTCTCTCCCTCCCCCCCGTTCTATTAACTTTATCGCGACAATATACTGATCAATGGAAAGCCTTTTAGAGACGGGTGTGTCAAATATGGATCCACTCCAAATGCCACCGGCAGCCGGGTGATGCATCAGTGAATCGCGTTACGTACCATTCTATAGGACTGGTCATTCCGACGGAAAGGTGCATTGAATGGTCTACTGCCCAATAAGAGGGTTCGAGACTGGTGCATATATGACACTCCCTTCTCTAAAGGGTAAATATGGCTGAAAAATAATTACGGGGCCACAGTAAACTAAAGGTCAAGTTCACGGACTCATAGCTGGCGTGTCATGAGTTCTATCCTAGTCCAGCTGAGGACCCGCCATGCGAAGGAGGCCGCTTCTCGTCTGATCTGTCGAGTCCCAAACGTTCTCCCGATGGTGTGGTGGGGAAGTTATGAGATGGAATGTCAGCTCAGGTGTCATTCTCCTCACTTGGCCATGGTTCGAATTTGTGAGGTCCGTTTTCAATAGCCCTTGGGCAGCTTTATATTTCGACTAATATCACACTATTTCACTTATCTTTAGTCTATAATCGTAAGATCTATCGTTCAATTAAATATGGCCCAAATATATAATTGCATGGTTTCATGTTTTGTTTGCTTTAAATAGCTATTTTATAAAAGAAATTACTCACTTTAACTTTTAATACACAATGAGAAATGTCTCACTGTCTTTTCTTTTTTAGACATTTTAAACAGACTATTTAATTTACAAGGAGTAAATAAGCAATAAATGCTATAGATGAACGAAGCTTTATAATTTATTCAAATTTCTCAGAAGGAAAATGTTGAGATTTAAGAGAAATAAGCTCAAGTAAAAAATAGTTGAAGCACTTTAAATGTAATCTGATAAATAATACTTAATTTGTCAAAAAGAAAGTAAATGAAAAATATGAATTATTGGATATTTACGTTTGGTTTGCTCTTAACTATTTTTATGAACTGGATAATTAGGAGTAAAAAAAACTTTTTCTCTTTTATTTATTCTATTACATTTCTTTTATGAGTGTGATATAAATACTCAGCAGAATTTATTCAAAACTATCTTCAGACACATTTCATTAGTTCACGTAACCATTAAATATGTTTTAAAGAGACGTATAAATTAGTTAAAAAAATATTTATTCTATATCTAACGTAGACTAAAAATATTTCTTTTTTGTCTATTTAGAAACTATAAATTTTATTCTAGTATGCAAATATTTACAATTTTTAACATGATTTAAGTATAATTTGTGTGTATGTGGAAGGGGGTTGTTTCCATCTACGCTCAAATGATGAATTGAAGTATTACAGTAATACCACGACTTACGCTATCCAGACTTTCGCGAATTCGGAGTTACGCGATTTTCAAATCTTCGATTCATCTTTCTTTTTTTTTTCAATCACTGAAACTTAGGTGGAATCAGTGCCAGAACCCGAAGAAATTGGTAATTTGATTGAAAAAGCTGTTGATTTTTCATAGCAAATAAACTTAGAAGTGGATAGGAAAGACGTTCAAGAACTGCTGGACTCCCACAATCAGGAGCTGACGTTTGATGAGCTCATAGAAATGCATGAGCAAGAGCAAGACATTGAAGAACATGGGTCTTCAGACCAGGCTCAATCAGAAGATCGAATGACATTTGATAGTTTGACGCAAGACCTAAGTTTAATTAAAAAAGGGTTACAAATTTAGAAAATACAGATTCCAACGAAGAAAGTATTTTTTAAAAGAAATTTTTAAAGAATTTTTTTTTAAAACAAGAAATAAAAAATTTATTAGCATGCCACGGAACATTTTGCTGGAGAAAAATCTTTAAGCCGGCAGACTCTGCTTGTTAGATTTCACGAAACGTTCTATATCAAAATAGCTTTGGTTTGCAGTTTTGTGTTATCTTAGATTTTATTGAACATTTTTTTTTCTAAATTATTATTTTCTTTTGTCTCCGGTCCCAACAAAAAATAATTTATGCGTATTTACATAATAAATTATACCCCGAGTTACGCGAGTTTGACTTAAGCGGTTTTTTTTAGTTCCACCTATTGCATAAGTTCGGGGTAATACTGTCCCGTACTTTCGACATCTATGCCAAATTAGTATGAAGACATACTGTCTCGACTAATTCAATGTGAATGAAACTTTTTAGTCCGCGAATCCTCCGTGGAATCAGGTTCCAAACATGTGGTTCGATTTAACTATGGTAGGTTGTATCTTCAAACACAAGTAAATTGCTGGCATCGCAGCACATTGGTTAGGAATATTGATTATAAAATCCTACAACATAAGAGGGATAATATGACACGGCAACTGGAATCAGACTTTCGTACTCCGCCAGACTTATTCCATCCGACATTCCGTAGCGATTAATTTATTCCAAATGACTGTCTTCGTGGTGGCAAGATTCGATTCCCTGTACTCAATTCCATATTCCTCGTTTTCCCCGGGTATAAGGGCTAAACCATGTTAAATATGTCACGCTTAAATTTCTCACTTTGATGTGGTATGAACATTTGGAGCTTATGGTGCAACCTAAGGTGTTATCCTTTGGACCTTATCATGATCTTTTGGACCTTATCATGACCGAGGTTCAAAGTTACGAGGTTCGTTTCCAATAGCAAACACATCTCTTCATAGCGCAACGTTAACTAAAAATAGTGTCAAAATCAATTTTCGTTTTTCAACCTTTATAATTAAAATCTTCATTTTAGTAACCGAGTTATCCTAAACTTTGTCTCAATAATAAATGCTTACTTAAGAATTATTATTATTTTTAATACATTTATGCATTATTCCAATTTAGTTTTATTATCCCCAATGGAATCTAATAATTTCTTAAACTTGACAAGAACTTTTAGCCAAACTTTTGTAAAACAATCACATTTATATTTGCACGCAATTTGGAAAGTTTATGTGAGATTCCAACCCTAATAATTCTGTTATATTCCAGACGTCTTGTGGGCGTTTTAATCGCATCAATTCACAGAGTCGAGTCAGGGAGATACGTACAAGTGAAGTTAGTTAAAGTTGTTAAGTACAGTTCATGCTTCACTTATTCAGAGACTATTTCCCATAATGAAATGTACTGCAATGAGAATGTCTATAAGAAACTTCTGCATGGACAAGTTTGAATCATTGTGTGACTTTTACCATGCAATGTTATACATTTAGTCTGGGATATGAGTATTGATTGAAGGAATTATTAGTAGAGTCACAATAACAATGATAACATTCTCCCAGAGTTTATGTGTAAGAGAAATGTCTAAAATATGACCTGAATTGGAATTTGCAATTTTTTTTGGGAGGTGGGGAGGGGGGGTTCTCGATAATTTGAAGTTGGAGGGACCGATGAAAAACTTCGAATTATCAAGAAAGTAGTAAAACCTCATAAATACACGAAGAGAAATTTTTTTCTAACACATATAAATTTGAAACTATGTAATGAAACAATTGCACATAGTTTTTTTTTAAAAAAAGAACATGTTATACAGCATAAATATTACACAGAAGTTAAAAGTCCTGTATTTAAATAATGTATTTATTTATTAAAAACAATTATTAAAAGAATACATACTGTACATAATTAATCCTTTTGAAGAAATCACAATAGCGGAACATTCTTTCTGAACACATGTGCAGCAAGGCCACGTGTTAAACGAAAGATACATACGGCTAACAACAAGTGCGACCAGAACTTTCCACTTGATGAAGGAAAGCAATAAAAGTGTCTTTTTGCCTGATGAACCGTGAAACACAAGTGGGATGGCAGACTGATGATCATCAAAGGGGCTACGTTACAGGGCAGACATGCAGAGACAATACAACACAAAACATGTAAGCTCCAACCTGTTTGCTACAGGGCTCTGCATGATAGTGAGTGTTCTAATAATCGAGAGCTATATAAGATAACATCGAATTACAGTGTGTTGTTGACTATCCAGCCGCAGATTTTACTTCGGAATATTGAGTGTACCAAAACGTATTGTTTTAGTTTGAAATATCAAGTGTTTTCTAAGGGTTGGACATATATGTTTCGAATTAGCGAGAGATTCGTATTATCGAAGGTTTGAATTAGCGAGTGTCGACTGTAATTCATTAGCAATTGCCAAACAAGAATCATAAATTGATCCATGGCTATTTTCATATTCCCCCCCCCCAAATTACGAAGGTGAAAAATGCACGTTGCACAAAAATAGTCGTTATGTTAATTTTCTGAAGTGTTAATATTATGATTAAATAAAAATAGTATGGGTGGGATATATATATTGACTTTCACATTATACGAATATATGAGAGGAAATTTTATAAAAACATTAAATTTTAAGGGGACTTATTGATTGGTTGCTTATTAACATTGCCCAACAAAGCAACACGAATGCTATTGGTCTGAATTTGAGTGACGTTCAATTGATGATAACACCTCAGCGCTGGTATCTCTCCTCAAACTTCTACACCCCACTAAAGTAAGGACTTTAAACCTCGATATATTTAACACACATCACCCCATCTACATGCAGTAACCCCAAGTTCTACAGAAGCAAAGCTGGTCACAAGTTCACGACCATTGTGACTTAGAAGGGAAATTAATGAGTAGCGTGAGACTTAAGGAATTAAATTATCGATTTATGACGTCTATATTGTATATAATAATTACCATATTGAGTGATTTAATCCCCCAGAATGTGTTTTATTGAAAACACAACGCGTTTTTTCGAGTGTTCAAAGTTATTTGCTTTTTTGCTCTCTTGGGATGGGGTGGTCCTTTCTTACATCTGGAATTTAACTCGAACTTTGGCTTCCAGGTGGAGTGCAGATATTTTTGTTTGGAGAAAAGGGGTCATCGTTATGTGATATAATACTTTTATTTGTGAAAGGCCTTAGCCCGATCAACATAAAAGCTGAAATATATTCTATTATGGGTGAGAGAGAGAGAGAGAGAGAGAGTATGCTTCTTCCTTAAAATATTGTGCTCCGCTTCTGTCTTCTGCTTCCTTAAAATATTGGTTAGAAGAGTTTCAATGAAGCCGTACGAGCTGCCAAGACGAGGATCGCAATGGTCGACCAAATGAGATAACGACTCCAGAAATGGTGAACTTATACCATCAAGTGTTCCTGGATGATCGTCGACTGAAAGTGCGCGAGCTAGCAGGCATAGCAAGCATTTCAAAAAGCGTTGTACATCGCGTATTATCTCAAAATTTAGACATAAGAATGCTGTGTGCAAGATGGGTGCCGCGTTTGCTCACACATGAACAAAAACAGTGTCATGAAGATGCTTCAGTTGAGTGTTTAGAGAAGTTTCACAGCAACAAAGCAGAATTTTTGCACCGTTTCATAACCATGGATGAAACATTCGTCCATCACTTCACACCCTAGACAAAAGAACAATCAAAACAATGGACTAAAAAGGGAGAACCAGCTCCAAAGAAGGTGAAGACAGTTCCATCTGCAGACAAGTTTATGGTCTCGGTTTATTAGGATGCGCGTGGGATAATTTTCATTGACTATCATGAAAAAGAAAAAGAATTTTCAATGGCGAGTGTTGCGCGAACTTATTGCAACGTTTGAGCGAAAAAATCAAGCAGAAACTGCATTTGGCTAAAAAGAAGTGTTGTTTCATCAAGACAATGCACATGCTCACAAATCCTTTAATGCAATGAGCTAAATTAATGAATTAAAGTTTGAATCCGTGCAGTCTCCTGCACCCTATTCGCCAGATTTAGCCCCCTCGGATTATTTTCTATTCCTAAACTTGAAAAAAAGGGCTCAGCGGTCGAAGATTTTCCAAAGATAAAGAAGTGATGTTGGCAGTTAATGGCTATTATGAGGAGCAAGACAGTTCGTATTATAAGAAGGATATCGAACTTATTGAACATTGCTGGGGTAAGTGTATAGGACTGAAAGGATATTATGTTGAAAAATATATTTTATCCAAAATTTTTGTGTTTTCTTTGTTGGGTCGAATACTTCTGGGACAATCCTCGTAATGTTTGTTATCTGTATAGAAAAGTCGATCTATCAAGTGCGAGGAGGGAAACGTTACACCATCATCATTCTTCTGCAGTGGCTTATACTAACAAGAAGAATCTGTAAAAACAGAATAACTCAAGTTATCTATAAGGGAATATATGTTACAGCAATTTAACTAAATTAATCCTTGAAAACAACGAGTCAGTATTTAACACTTTAATTAACAATCTCGCGATCTGAAATAATTTATATTCGTTATATATTAATTCATATTGGAATATACACAATATAAGCAATAAATGCAGTTATTAAATTAACTTGCCTTCAAAAGAATTTCTATACATTTTTCTGTATAGTTAATTTTATATTGCTTAGAAGTATCTGTATTAATGAAGTTAGATTTTTATGAATAGAGTAAGATCTATAATTCCAGGAATATAGAGTTAAATTTTTATTTACTCTTTTTTATACAACAATATTCTCACAAAGTATTCTATATAGTTTTTCTGTTCCCTAAAAATATTATATTAATTAATTTCTGAGCAGTTATAAAGTCGGGGATTTTTAAATATCTTTAGAATATAATTTATTGTGATAGCCGAATCAGGCGAAACTTAAACAAATTAAGTATTTGCTATAATTTATTAAATATTTTCTCATAAAAGCTCTTAATGCAAATTTCTATCGATATATATTTTAGTTATTAGTCATAAAATGCTTTAAAAAAAGGGAACTAAATAAAGTTTTTATTCTTCTATTAGTATATTTTTCAATACGTAGAGATAATAACTTACATTAACAATAAATTGGTTAGATTTGATTGAATTTTTTAAAATTCCATGCATTAAAAGAATAATCATGCTTTTCCAAATTAATTAACATTTAATTTTACAATTTTTTTTCTACAATCTTCTGGGGAAATTTATTTTCATTAATTAACTCCTTTAAGTTCCAAACAATCTGATTTAATTGCATAATTTAATTTAGTAATCATTATATCAAACCTTTAGTGTAACTCGGGGGCTTTGAAGTAGCGTGTCCTCGCCTCGTAAATCTAAGGTTGTGGGTTCGATCCCGGCCGGAGTAGAGATACACTCTGGATGCGAAAATCGTTGGCACGCATGTCATATGATTATGCTGCGTCTAAAATATCCTTTGAATATTGATTTGGCTCTGGTACTCTCGACAAAATTAAATCACAGCACCCATTGAGAGCCTGATTATAAAATTATTCAAACGTCAAAAATTTGGTAACTAAAGCCCCCATTGAAAGGCTCTCACACCTATTTCTATTTTATAATTACGGATCACAGAGGCTTCTAAATATATTTGCTTTTTATAAATAAACTCTGCATGCTATGAAGAGTGTTTCATACATCTTAAAAGAATTTCTCTACCTTTTGTGCCTCACGTTCTTGGACCTAACACTGCATCTTCCATCCTTCATCATGAGTCTTGCTACAGTTCTTCCCTGTTTAAAAGCACACGTGTTCAAGAACTTGATCTGGATGCTTCTGTCAATCAAGGGGGGATAAGAAACAACAACAGAATTTTTCTCATACTAGCAAAACAGTTTCGTGTTTGCACCTCTGTTTCAAACGGCTGAAGATTTTGTTTGTGTGTGCATATTTGCACGTGCATATAATTTGAAGCATTATAATTTTGATTTTTTTTGGAATATCTTTCCATTCACCTTTCTTCTCAAGCAGCAAATTGCACATATCCTTGTAAAGTTCCTGCTCTTCATCGAATATTTTCAAGCCTCTAAATTATCGACCTTCAATGTAAAATCCCCACCTTCACCACAAAGAAAATCCCGGATGAGAAGTATTTCAGTACCATGGAGAAACTATATTATTTAGAAACACTAGCACGAATAATCTCACTATAAGAATAGAAAATGTGTGCAGATCAAAGATAGAAGCACGAAAATATCAGTGCTAGTACCGCGTGTCAGCAAACTGGTTATGACCAGCTTATGTCCATACGGTGTACCAGCATACCAGTTAAAGGGTTAATATAACTCTCAGTCTTACTCTTTATAATGGTATGGTATCTATTTTCAATTAGTTGTAACCAATATTGAACATTAATATAATTAATAATAATAACAAAAGTAGTGATAAAATAAATACCTTAATAGTAATATTTACATGGATACAATTTCAAGAAAGCTTTACGGTAATCAAATATCCATTAATGATCATCGAATAATACAATTGTATCCTCGTGTTTCTATTCAAATTTATTGACTGCCTTCGCTTGCATTCGGCAAAAGCTTTAGATTAAGGGACATAACATATGGAGATGGCAGAGCGACTCTGTGTCAATGCAGCAATTTAACAAGTGAGAGTCGGGAGGGAGATCTATCTGTTTCAGAGAAATATAGATATTATGGAGGAGTCAGACACCGTGAAGCAAACGTAATTTTCAAAGCATTGATTCGAGAGAGTAGATTCCATAATACTGGAATTCAAAAGGAGAGACGCTTCGCTGCAGAGAGGTTGGATTGTTCGATTTTAGATAAACAATAAAAAAATCACGTGATTTTTATTTGTTTGTTTATACCATATTGTAGGTAGGTTCATCAATCCGTGCTTTAGGGGGTAGGTTGAAAGTATTTCCAGTTTTCATAATTAAAAGGAAAAATTCAAACCTTGCTTGGCTTATTGATTAGTGTGAAAGTGAGTGTTTATAAACACCTTAACTGCCACCGGCGTATATTTACGTATAGATCAACCGGTGCGTTAAACGACCCAGACGTGTATATACGTCATTTTTTAAAAAATGCGAGCCTTTTCTTTGAGGTGCTATCAGTAAAAGTAATCTGACGGTTTTGGAAGACAATGTCAGTGCTAAGAAGGATCTACTTATTTCCCAGAACAATTTGCTTATGAATGTTTTTTTCTTTTCGCCGTAATACACCGTATATACTCGCCTATGTGAAAAATGGTGGCCCTGGAGAGCGATTGGTGTAATCTACTGCTCAGTTAAGAGTTAACGTCACACTTCAGACAACATAAGGGCCATCGGTGACAGATCTTGTAATTTTGAACCATGGTCAAGTAATGCGGATGACTCCTCAGCTGTTAACCCTGATTTCTATCTTTCACACCACATCAAAGCAAGGACAAATGATTTAACGCGCATAAATCCATTTACATGGCCGGTTTTTAAGGGATTAGGACTCTAAATCATGACCCGACAAAGCCAGTTACGAGTCCGTGAACATGAGCATTTAACTACTGCATCCACCTGGATTTAACACAGAACAATGCTTGAAATATTATTTGACTGAAAATAATTTCAATACATGTTGTAGTAAATTTTAATATTTTAATGAATATATCAGAATTTTTTATATTTGTTTTAGTCTCTTCTGATGTACTTGACCATCGAAGTCGAGGGATCCTGGTCGCGAAATCGTTTCCGGAGTTATTTCTGTTGACTTATGGGCTATTCTGGTGTCAATTAAATCCTTACAAGTTCATTTTATTTCTGGATTATGGATGATAAAAAGGTATTTTTTTAGCTTATTTTGAAACATCCATATCTTTTTGAACATAATAGCACCATTTGCATAGAAAACTTCCTAAAATTAACGCAAAAAAAATCTATTTAAATGAATGAGCAATTTACCTGTAAAGTTGGATTTCTGTATGGCAGAAATTATTAGACTTTAAAGTAAATTCACACTAGCTATAAATATAAAGCTTATAATACCTAGATTTTAGCTTGATTACGAATTTTATTTATATCTTTAGCAAATACGTAAGTGATTATGAAATTATTAATCAAAGTTTTATCCTGTATGATAAACTCGAAAATACGGTACGACACATTACCCAACATCGCAATCGGAATCTTTTTTTTCTCTTCTTACCTTCTTTGTCTCTCTTTGAACAGTACATATTACAATGCCATGTTGGATTAGTTTTCTTCTCTGTTGGGAAAATGTTGGGGTTATTCGAAACCATAAGAAATGCAAGTGAAATAATACGGGTAAGACCGATTTCACAGAGTAAATTTCCACAGTGCCCGAGCTGCACTCGGGATGAGCCCGGATGGTACGTTTCATCTGTATGAACTCAACTCGGTATAATCCGGGAAGGGGGATAAGTAACACTATGTAAATATGCTGATGCACGTTAAATAGGTCGAAGCTCACTTTTGTCACGTCGGCGTTGAGGTGAAGTTTGGAATGTAGGATTCCAAATCAGGAGTCGTCCTCATTATTTAAGTAAATTTAAAATTTACAGGTTGGTCAGCCTATCAATATCTGCCGTTATGAATGGAGATTGTTATATTTTTATCAAATTAACAAACTGAATTATTGATGTTTCTTATGACAAATTAACTAAAATCAGTTATTTAATTATGCATGTTCTTTCTTTTAGAAACGGTTATTTATTCTGGGAAGTCCATAATTCTTCGAAGTAAAAAGTAACCGAGTATTAAACTTAATTTTTCCTGCAGAATAAATTCTATCGATTAAACCGTTCGTAAAACTTTTTTCAATTCGCTTTATTTATGGACCCATTTTAAACTCCCCAAATACCTCAAAATTAAAGTGGATAAAAAACTCAGACTATGTTACGAAAAAAATGTAATTTCCTTGTAAATGGCATTAATTTCATTATAATTGAGATTTAATCTTAAATATATATATATATATATTTCTTACAAAAAGCCTGATTAAACTGGTGCCCAAAATTTCGAGAATTGTAAAGCGTTTTTGAATTCCTACTATTAGCTCACTCTCTCCCTATATATATATACTGGTGTCCAAAAGTTAAGCATAATTAATAATTATGTGAATAAAGAAGGAACTGTAAATCAGAATGGCGGGAAATGTGATATGCGAGTGTAAAATGGTTATAAAAAAAGGAAGCAAATCAAAAGAATGATAATAATTAGTTTTATTATTCAAAGTAGCAGTTTGAAAGAAAACTGAGCATAGTAAAGATTCACACTTTAAGGAAAAAAATGAAAGAAAACATTAAATAAAATACTGATGCTGCCGTTTAATAAGGCGTGTGGTCACCTCTGACAACCAGGCACGCTGCACAGCGATTTACCATACTTGCTATGAGATGATGAATGAGTTGTGGGCTCAAACGTTTCCAAGCTTCTTGGAGAGCTCTCTCCAACACTGCAACGGAACTTGGTGGGTGCCAAAGGGCTGCAATTCGTCTCCTGAGAATTTCCCATATATGCTCGATAGGATTTAAATCAGGGGAATTCGCAGGCCACGACATGCGCTGTATGTTTTCCGTTTCAAGGAAGTGATAAATCAGCACCGCTCGGTGACATGGCGCATTATCATCCATGAATATGAAGTCAGGACCGACAGCACCTCGAAACAAGCGAACATAAGGCTCAAGAACTTCGTCTCTGTATCTTTGAGCAGTCTAGATCCGTGTCAAAAAGAGTCCACGTCCATCATGGTGCCATCAACCCCGATGAAATGTCTTTCCGTTATGTTCTGATAAAATGTCAGTTTATGACCGCGAGTCACTCGACTCCATCATGAACATCACATGACCCATTACTCATTGAGTTCACCATTCACGCGGTTATGGACTGAGGAGAAGAACTCTTCTTTGCATCGGACATGAATCGACATGTCTCGATCGACTCTGTGACGCGAACTCAATGCTCTGGCAGTACTGCCTCTCTGACGTCGCGCACTTATTACCAGATATCGGTCTTGGCGAGGGGTTGTGACTCTTGGTCGACCTGATACTGGTTGTCGGGTAACATCTTCCGTTCTTTGAAACTACTATCACAGTCTTGAGAGCACAGACTGGTCCACATTCAAAATTCGAGACACTTCGGTTTGTGATCGTGAGGATTCCAGCATTCCAACGATTCATCCTTTCGTAAACATGTCTAATTGGCGTCTTTGTGCCATCATTTACCTTTTTTAAAGGTTAACAACGTTCCTTCGCGCAGCAGTTGCACGAAACTTGTCTGAACTGTCTATGCTTCGTGAATCGGTTTCTCTGCGTTACGACATGCGCCGGTGTTTCGCGCAGGACGTAGTCGACTGAAAAACTTTGCATAAACCCAATGTTTCTTCTTCACCCAATTAATATCCGCAAGAAATTTGGAATAATTTTACGGATATTTACTCCATGTTTTTCGCCTTTTACGCTGTATGCTTAACTTTTGGACACCAGTATATACATATATATATATCTTGTTCAAATTTCCAGTCTCTTATAAAATACTTTCTATTCATCCATTCAAGTTCAAACACATTTTTTAAACTTGTAGTGAATGACACTTGATGTTAATACAGTTTCTTCAAATCCTAATTCATTAATTGAATTAAATGATGAATAAATAGTAACAGACGAAAATAATAGTCCATCAACTTTCATATAAAAGGAAAATAATTCGTTGTGTCCCTGTAGCGCAATGGATAGCGCTTTGGACTTCTAATCCAAATGTCGCGTGTTTTAATTCCACCTGAAATAGCCTAATTTCTGAGAATGTGATTTCTTTTTTTACTATACTATTTTATTAGAATGATTCAATTTAATGAATGAATAAGTAGTAACGCAAAAACAAAAAATAGTCCAACAACATATATAGAAAGTAAAATGGAATATGTATATATATATTAATTTATTGCAAGGAAAATCGCTTTCTGTTTCTTCACTTAATATTTTGAATCTGTCGCGTATATATATATTTATTTATATTATTTGTAACTATTTAATGAAAAGTAACTAAAATAGAATTTTTTTGTAGACCTAGGTAGGAAATGACTTAATTTTTTTTTTATTACTTGTTTTTTGTACTTGCAATTAGAAAATCTACGAAGGTACACAAAATCTTCATCCATATATTCTAGAATATACTTCATTATAAATTTTCCAGATGCAAATTTAAACAAGAAATATTATTTATAGTAAACAAACAATATTGTGTAGTTGTGTTATAGAATTTACTACGAAATTATAATAAAGCCACTAATTATGATTTATTAATTATGATAATTACAAAATTTGAATGTTAAATACATAATAATTAATTACTAAATTATTCTGAGGTTATTTTCACATATTTTTTAATGCATCTATTAAGTTTCCGAAATGAATCATTTCTTAATCACATTCGAAATTTCATTTCTACAAACAATATTATTGTTAATATAAAATATTGCTCTGTTGTACATCTAAATACTTAGAAATTTCACGTTCAAATATCTTACATAAAATAGAGATGGTTTGTTTGAAAAAAAAATATTGAATAATGTGCCAATATAAACAATTTAAAAAAAACGTTTATTTATAATTATTTTTTAAGTTTCCTTCTAATCTTAGACTAAAACCTTGCTTATTTCTTCAACAAGTACGAAAATCAAAATCAGAAAGTTTTACCTTCATAGTTCCGTAATTGTAATGATCATTAGGGGATTCAAAACTTTCTTTTCGTACTTAGATTTTTTTTAATGGTCGTAGTTAAAAAATGCCATGTTTTGTGTAGAGAGTCAGCTGTACGATAAATCTGCCTTGGTACAAACGTTCTACTGTTGATGTGATGTGGATGTTAGAAGAGGGGTTGCCAGCTCAGGTGCCATGTTTGTCTCTTCACCATGGTTTAAAATTACGGGGTCCGTCGCCGATAGCCCCCGTGCAGCTTTATAGTGGACGTTAATATGGCTCTCTCACTCGCCCTCTTATAATAGTTATTTTACTTGAATCCCCCCCAAAAAAGTGTTCGTGCCAAATTTCTAGTTTCAAAACTTTCTATTTCAAAAGCATTAATTTTTATTTATAATGCCCCCCGTAACCTCTCCCTACTTTGGGAGTCGATTTCTGCAAAATTCTTTTTGCAACGGATCTCTACTCCATGAAACGGACGTACCTACCAAATTTCAAGTCTGTAGGTCTAACAGTTCAAAGATGGGAATACCTCATTCAGTCAAATCTAAGCCGCACTATTTTTCCAGTGTTAAAGCTATTGAAATTCGGGTGCACCTTATTATCGAAGGACAAACATTTGTAGGATGGAGGAAATTGAGTTTCCACCCCTTTCAAAAGGAAAAATGTTACCATCCACTCTGGCCATTTGCAATGATGACTCATCCCATTCCGCAATTTATCTCTACAATTCCGTCTATCCTAAGCATAGTTGTCAGTTCAAATTTACAGAATTTTGTTTGTATAAGCTTTTTTTTCTTTTAATTCCATAAACCTTAAAGCTATCGGTAATAGCATCAGGACGAATTCACTGTTATGCAAGTATAAAAGAAAGGCAATTTTATGGGCAGAACAGCGGTAACAGAAAATTTGACACGAATGAAACACATATACGTCAATAGCAAAAACAAAATGATACATTTTTGCTTGTAAATAATTAACAGTATTTAAT